>CAEGAF010100477.1:0-41696 GCA_903067075.1 Micropoecilia bifurca
GTTAAAGCTGGGTGACTGTAAAATACTATATTTCTGATGGATCAACAGAAGGTGGCGCATGTGACGTTTTATTTTTACAAGTAAAAAAATAGAAAACCATTCCATTGTAGCTCTGCCTTTACTGTTAAGGCGATCCTGTTGTAAGACGGCCCAGTTTATTTTTGCAGCCTGTAAAAGGTTAATTTTGCATGATGTTGCCACCACCACTACTATGGTTCAGTATGAGGGTGATGATTTTTTTTATTATTTGCTGAAGGTGTGATTTTGCTTGCATTTCACTAATGCACTTTTTCCACAAGTTTGCTGTGGCCCCATATTTATGGTAAGCTGTAAACTGGACTTTTCGACAATGGCTGGACTATACAATTGTATTAAAAATATCCAGGTGGAATGTTTACTAATTAAGTGACTGGATTTTATGTAGAAATACGCAAGTAAACATCAATGCACTACAGTCCTCTGCTTGTAAGTAGAAAAAATTAATTCTTTCTCCTCCTTCCCATCTTCTTTACTAGCTTCTTAAGCCTACATTTCACATTTCAATCCAAATAAAATTCATGGAAGTTATGGAAGATATTGTTCCTATCATATTTAGATTTTCACACTATTAATTTCGGCTCGATTATTCCCTCCATTTTCTTTTTAAAAAACCCGAAAACATGCGTTTTCCTGCCTATCTAGAACCTTCTGCTCACGACATAAGGTGAACGTCTACTCCTTTACATCTATGGTGGCGAGAACGTAAAGATGACGAACGCACTACGTTCAATTTTAAGGACAATAAAATAAATAAATAAAAAAATCAAATAAATAAAAAAGTCAACAAACTCTAGGTCAGCCTGCGAATTCTGAGTTAGCTTACTCCGAGTGGAGAAACGCAGGCTCTTCCGGCCACCGTACATATTTAGTAAAAAAAAAAAGCAACAAGGCAGCAGCAGCTAAAGCGAGACAGGCTGTATGGAAGAGCATTGCTGCCCGAGTCGATGCGTGAGTTTGAACCCACCACGCCATTTATCTACATTTTTTTTAATGTGGTAGATAAGTGATGAATGTGGTGTAATGGGTAAAATTTGGTTTTCATTTAGGTGTAACTCAGGAGAAAAGCGAACCTGGATGCAACTGAAATTGAAGTATAAAAATATGAATCGGAAAGGTAAGACAGAAATACCTGTGGCGATAATCCAGCAGTTAATTCAACATATTATAGACTCATTCTTTCCCTCATTATAATACGTAACATACAGTGAGTTGTAGAAGTAGCGTTTTCTCAATGTTTTTTATTGAGATTGTGAAATGAAAGAAAAATAATTCAGGGTTTTCAAAAATGTTTTTTTAAATAAAAAAATCTCAAAAGTGCTGTGTGAATTTCTGTTTTCAACTTACTTTATCCCGATAAACAAAATCCACTGCAGCAAATGACCCTCAGAAGCCTGCTAATTATTAGAGTCCATCTGTGTCTTGTTGGATTGCAGAGTAAAACAACATTTTTAAAAAAAAATGGTTAGTTTGTATAGAAGTATGAAAACAATCATGATTAATCATTTACTGAAGTAATTATCTATAATAATTGATTAATTGTTAACTGGAGCACACAAATTTAAAAAAAGGTTATTTGCTGAAAGAACAACATATTCAGTGAAGTCATTCAGCCAAAACTGTATTTTGTGCTACCCATGTATCAAAAAATAATCAATAGATTATTAACTTTTAGCTTCAGATGCACCTTTTCCTATAAATGATCAAACGTATGCTAAAGGAATGCTGTTATTGCATTTTAGGCTATAAAAGTATCTTATCCTAAAAAGTAATTCAATTATTTGCTTATTAGCATTGTTGAATGTATTTCTAATACATCATAATGAATGATAGAATAATTGATTAATAAAATAATCGTTATTTGCAGCCTTCAAAGAAGAATTGGAAAAAGATTTTTTCAATGTCTGAATCAAGCAATCTTTTCATTTATATTTATATATAAAAAAAACTCAACTGTGTATAATTTTCTTTCCATTTAACAATTATGCACTATTTAGTCTGTCATTTAAAAGGCTGATTAAATACCCAAAATATAGTGGTTATGTGGCAGAATGTGAAAAAGATGGATGAATACTTTAGTAATGCACTTAGAACATCCAGTATATCACCTGTTATAATTTGACACAATTTTAAAACAGTTCATATTTATGTTGGAACCATTAATTTGCAGATACCCGTATAATTTCTTAAAACGATTCCCTCTGAGCTGCATTCAGCTAACAGAAAACGAGCTGCAGCCCGAAAAATCCACACTGAGCTACTAATCCCACCCCTGACAGAGGTGGAGGGGCTGTGGCCATCACTCAAAGCTCCCGCAGACCCGTTTCTGAAGGCATCTCTGCAGACAGCTCACCTGAACCGGGCGCCAACCAAGACACAGGTACTTATGTCAGAGGTAGAACTACACAACCACATACATTTAGCCGCACATGCAGTTAAATGCGGTTATCCATCCACTTTTCTCCAGTGTTTTTTCTTCTAGGGAATAAAGGAGACTGAATTATTTATATTTTGGTGGAGAGACTTGTTCGGAGACTGTCTTTCCTTCTGGGATGTCTGCAAGGAGTTGCAGAGAACTCATGCCACAGTAGTGTCACATGATATATGGGTGGCCAGATTGACCTTATAGTGGAACTGGAAGAAGAATCTAGGAGCTGGTCTGAACCTACTGGGTGTTTCCTCACTGGGAGGAAACACCCAGTGAGCGACAGTTGCGTGCATAAAAATGCCTTTTCAAGAGGCAACAGGAGCTCAAATAAAACTTTGTTACTACCAAGCGGACAGTTTTTCTCTTCTGTTGCTCTTAAAAGTCTGGAACTCCATTCCTCTGACTCACATCAGTTCTCTGTGACTTCCTTTGAAGGCCAGCTAAACACATCTTTCTAAAACCGATTTTGTTTTTGCTTTGTGTATTTTATTTTTTTGTTGTTATTCTGTGTTTGTTGAAGCACTTTGTGATTTTCACCTTGAAATGTACTGTACAAATAAAATTTTACTTACAAAGATATGCAGATATACCATCTGTAATCCCTAAAGCACATGGACTGCAGTAACAGACGATGACATCGGGGCAGCTGCTCTTGTCAGCTGAGAACAGGAAACTGAGGCAACACAATATCACTGTTTGGGCAATTTATCTAGAGCAAAGCAATTTAGCCAAGTTGTGAGACATTAAATCTGCAACAAAAAAAGAGCTCAGTCACAGGAGAGAAACCAAAGGAAGCAACATCTTGCCTGCAGGGAAAACATTCAGTACAGTCAAGGGTCCAACAGTCCGCTGCTGATGATGAAGAGTGATAAGATTTAGGATGAGCATTACAGTTGCAACTAGAAAGACTAGCTGCTTTGTTCACTTCCAGAGTATAAAAAGTGATTGTTTACCTTTAAGCGGTATTAAAGAAATGCCTCCAAATGTCACTTTATCATGCATCTTAAAGGTTAAACTCTTCAAGGATGACCAAATATTAAGCTCATTTGTAAAGAATCTTTTAATAACCTCAAAGCCAACTTGCCAGTGCCACCTTTGGTAAATGTTATTTTGTGATAAACACATTTCAAAGATTTTCATCAGTGCCTCGAAGAGTTACAATTCTAAGAAGAAAAAAAATAAGCTGAGAAAAATAAACCAAGCTTTTATTTTTGACATCGGTTTTTAAAAAAGCCGCTAAGGTTGAGTATTTGCTTTAAACGTGCAGAACCTGGGAGGGAAGATGAAATTATGTGGATTCTGATGCAAGTTTCAGTAATAATGTTCTCCAAGTAGAACCATGCAACCACTCTATACTACAATATGCAATATAGCGAATCAAGCACAAAATATATGGATTTTTTTTGTAATCCCGAAGCATCTCAAACTGGGTGACAATGTAAATATGAGAAAACATTTCAACTTTGTCCTACAGAGATTTTTTTTTCCAGACATTCATAAAAATATTTTACGCGTCCATTGTTTCCAAGGCAAACTACCATTATTTTATATTAAAAAGTTAAAAAGATTTCTATTGATATGCCCAAGCACCCTCAAAAATAAGTGTATTTACACACCAGTCCTACACAGAAATATTCCATTTTGTCTCCACACTACTGTATTAAATCAAGTCCAAGGCAAGAAATTGCAATGGAAAGCGAGGCCCAGTATCCAGTACGAGAGGAAATAACCCAGGACGCTCTGAGTGGTGGGAGAACAGGCTTTGAAATGTGGCAGCAGTGCAAGGATGGGGTTCCGGGGTGTGTGCATGAAGCTGTTTTTGGGATCAGTCTGCAGCTGCACATTGGGGTTGGAGGTCTTCCTTCGGTGAAGAAGCGGCTCGTTGAGGAGGAGGAGGTGAGCGCTTATCCAGAAGGGCACCGGAGACGAGGAGGCCATGAATCTGGTGAGAACCTGAAAAAGCCCATTGAAGAAGAATTGGCGTCAACAAATATCCATCAGATTACAAAAAGCAACGAGACGTTATGGTTTCCTCACCTGCACATGCATGCACAGGGTTCCAAATACGAGGAGCACAGTTGAGTGAACGACGTACACAAAGGCTTTGGGGTTAAAGAAGCCCGGTGTCGGTTTCTCCAGTCCCGTCCCCCAAAGTCCGAGCCTCAAACACAGCTCTGGGTTAGCCTGAAAATATGCATAGGCGGCCATAATGGCGAGCGTAGCCATGGGCATAGCCAGAATAAAATTTGGTATCTGCTTCAGCTCAAAGTAACGGAGGAAGCCCACGTCCCAGTACACGTCCTGAATGTGCGAATAAAGCAAAGGGAGGGGTCTCATGCACCAGAGCGGCGGCGGACCGTTCTCATCCGGCACCCGGTAGCCCCTCCGCTCCCCCAGGGACAAAAGAGCCGGATGGATCTGCTCCAGGGAGGTGGACGGCGTGCAAAACGTCCTGTAGCCGTAGTACTGGAAAGCACAGAAGGGGAGCGCGATGACTGCGGTTCCAAAGAGGGACGTGAGCAGGAGCCGGAGGATGACCCAGATGTAGTACAGGACCTTACTGCGCCCTTTAGTTGTCGCCCGATACACACGAATCTGCGAAATGGCATTCAGCGACGGGAGATAGAGAAGAAAGCCTATGTTGACCAGTCCGTTGGACCGCGCTGCCGTGGCGATGCTGAGGGCCAGGCAGGCTCTGAGGGTGAAGCCTTTCTCCAGGAGGAACAGGCCACCGAACGTGAGAGCAGCAAACAGGCTCTCCGAGTATCCAGCCGTCATGAACACGTTGGCGGGCGTAAAGCAGTACAGCAGGCTGGAGAGCAGAGCGAGGCGTCTGTCCTGAAGAACAGCTCTGCTGAGGGCATACAGGGCAACCACACTCAACAGGAAGAGGGCGGTGTTCCCGAGAGCAACGGCCAGAAGCAACCGGCCCCTCACGCTGAGCCAGCTGCTGAGGGGCCACAGCAGAGTCTCAGCGAGGCCCCGCAAAACGATGGGGAAAAGTGGGAAAAAGGCAAAGTTGTGCTCGTAGAGGTATCCTCTCTCTGCAATGAAGAGAAAATGCTCGGCATCCCAGTGAGCGAGGCCACCGAACAGCCAGTCCACCACAGGGTCCAGGTACAAGGGCTCTTCTGTCCGAGGGGGCCTGAAGGCATCGGCTTCATGGTCAGGGATGGCAGCGTTCAGGACAGCCTGAAGAGCAATACATCCACTTTGTTACTGCATTGTTCAGCCAAACACTAATCACATGTAGACCGTGGTAGATTGGGAAGCCTGGTTCACCACCCAGGGCGTTATTTCGTCAGGGGTGGCATGTTGAAATGTTGGTTGTGTATCACGTGGTTTTCTTAGTAGCCTATTCAATACGGAAGAGCTGCCCTAAGCACGCGCCCACTCCTTTTCTAATTTTTAAATCCTCTAAGCTCGCTAAAAAAAAATAAACATATGTAGTTTACATTGCTGATGTGGTATTTACCAGACTGACTAATTCCCAGGTTTTATTGAATTTTGACTATATTAGATCTAGTTCAAGCTGAAAACCTGTGTGAGGTCATTGGGAACTCAAAAGGGAATCCAGCTCTTTCTCACCGAGGCGCCCTTTAAGGAAACTCCGCCACTGCGTGTTGACTGCTGTACCTCGAATTAGTTCGTTCAACTACTACTAAACGTGACAGATATCCAACTACATTCAACTGTAAATGACTTCCACCTTACCTGCAAAACCAGAGAGAGACCTCTGGTCACTGTGGCGAACTCTACAACTGCTTTGACATCCATAGTCATTGATGAAACGGACAAACTGTGGACAAACCGGTTCCGACAGCCATCCGCACTGCTACAAACCATTCACCGTCCCCATGTTTACTATGAGACATCACTGAGGACTGAACTGTGTCCGCCAAATAAGCTAGTTATAGGTTTTCATTATTTATCCCACCAAAACATATGGTCGGAACAAATGCAACCATTTCGACATTCATGTAGGACCTCTAACTGTTTGTCGCTTAGCTATAAATCTTTGTCCTCACACTGCAGCAGGATGAATCTTTTGCAGAGGCACTGTAACTTCCGGCACGCAGTAGAACTTCAAAATAAACGCTTAAAAGCTGTGTCACAAGTATCCGGTCGACAGAGTCGTTCAGTATTAATCACTCAGTGATTCTACTAATTTATCGCTTTCAAACACTAGACTTAAAAGCAAATGATATAAATAAAATGGCAAACTGTAATCGAAAGAGGAACCAGAAGAAATAAAGCGCGGTTTTTGTCATTTTGTTTGCGTCACCTGTGCGTGAACCGGAAGAGGTTCACGTTGTGGGGCACACGAAGGAACGTCTGGAAGTGCTAGTTTTCCTACATTTAATTATTTTTCTCAAAATTAGTCTCGTCTTGCCTTAACTAGACATTTGGACTTTTATTTTGGTTGTTGTGAAACCCAAAATAGCGCGGAAATTTGCGAGCGTGCAAATAACAGTTCAGTATCATCTCCAGCAAGAGGCGACAAAGAGTTATGACTTCCTAATTGCTGCATAGTAAATAATTTGCATTACTGCGAACAGAAACATTGCATTTCTGCTTTGGGACCTATTCGAATGGCAAGAAACTTGAAATATATTTCATTTTTAAAACCATTTTAAATGTATACTAGTTGTGCAAACTTAAACGAGATATTTGTATAATCGAATCTACATTTTAAAACAATGGCGTGTGATGAAAGCCTGAGCTACAAAAAAAATCTTTTACTCTTACATTATTGCAGTTATGTGAAAAACACTAAATAAACTGATCCAATTTGAAGCTTTTGCGTGCTCTTAAAAGTCAGATGCTTGAATTTTAGCAGGTTTTGCATGCCATAAAATTTAATCCAAACCATGACAGCATAACAAAGACTAGAAAGTCAAACATATTTTGTGCAGAACTGTGAAATCTCAATTGAATAAAACAATGAAACAGCTTAGGAAGATTTGATGTACATTTATTCTTACCACGTGGAACATATAGTATAAAGATTTCATACTGAATAAATGATATTCCTTGAGCCAAAAAAAGTTGAAAGGGAGGAATTTACATGTTTGTCTTAGCTACATAGTCTGAAATACAAATATGCAGAATTCATGACTGGAGAAAATTTGTCAAATGTGTACTTCATCTAGTTTATTCTTGCTTGTACCAGGATATAACAAGTTTGAGCCGTGTCTGCCATACTACGGAGCTGTGGAGGAGACCAGAGGAGTTGGTCTAATCAGTGGGGACCGGAGGTCGCTGGCAAACCGAAGAGTCTGCCTCCGTCTCTCACCGATAGCGAGTGTGAGAATAGTGACACAGACAGAGACAGACAAGAGAGGAAGGAAGTATAATGTACAACATTATATATACACCACAGCAAAGCTGTATCTGAAGTTGAAAACCAGTCCTAAGAGGTGATTTCTTTTCATAAGGGTATTCATACAATCAAGGGATAAGAGGAGGTAAGGGTGTTGTAGGTTCTTGATACTTTGGGGAAGAAAGCCATTTTCTGTTCAACACCAAACTAAAATGACCTCGAAACTCTAGCTCATCAGCTTCTGTGTGAAACATAGTTTACAGAATGCTTACACTCAAAGAGCAGTACGGCACAGAAAATGTCCTACAATCTACTGCACACTGCACAGGCCTCCCCGGTGAAGGTGTTTTATTGACAGCACGGTCTACTGTCGGGCTGACTGGTGAGGATCCAACTACAGCATCTACAACCAGTAGGTCACTTGTCAGTCTGTTTCACCTCAGTTACAGACTCACTGTGCCCCTCGAGGGGAGAGCTTAGGGCACACTGCGTCTCCCAAACTCACTGTAAACGAGACAGCAACTTTGGTTACAGTTTTTGTTTTTCAGCTATTTATTTATTTAATCATTTATTTATCTTTATTAAAAAGTACTCTCACCCCCCCCCCTCCCCAAGTGCAGAACAGTCTCCCAACGATGGCGCTCTCTCGGCTCCGTGTCGTCCGGTTGGCGGTCAGGCTTGCGAGCAGTGTCCCTTAGTCGGCGTCTCTCCGGTTCGCAGTCCACAGCAGCTCCGTGATCGCCCTCTCTTAAGTAGGGTTGGCCTGTGAAGGGCACGCTGAATGGAATCTGAAGGATTTTTTATTCATTTTTTTTTTATAAATTAAAGCCAGTCACATGAACTGTCCTTGCCCAGTTTTACACACACAAGCCAGATTTTTTTTTTTCTTTTCTTTTTCCAGGGAGGAGGGGGGACTGGAGAAGAAACCTCTCAAACAAGTGGAGCCACAGCTCCCTACAGCTGTCATGACTGGCCGATCAAAAAGAGTACATCAGAGATAACGTGAGAAACCAGCGAGTTCATTAGGGGAGACACGGAAAGGTCGAGGAGTCGCGACTCGTGTAGTGTAAACTCCGAGTGGTTCTCCTCCACCTTGGCTAAGGCGTGCAGAGCCCGGGCAGCTCGCCGCATCATGTCCGGGCTGGTGGGCTCGAAGGGCATCCCTTGTAGGTGCAGCAGAGAGCTCTGGCTTTGTTGTAGCTGGGTGGCGGCGAGAGAGTCCTCCAGGAAGCCGAGCAAGTTGCCCACACTGCCCTTCTGGACAGCGATTGCTCGGGCTGCCATAGTGTCACCCTGGGCCAGGTTGGCCAGTAAGACGACGGCCATCTCCCTGCAAACCGCAACCTTCCTGTCTCCGATTAACCGCACCAAGTTCCCATACAGCTTCTCCAACCGACTGAAGGGGGGAGTGGCCAGGATGAGGTCCACATTGTTATCTTGAATGCTCAGTTTGCTAAGAGTCTCCAGGACCAGTCTCTGAGGTGACAAAGCACTATGGGGGCCCAGGGATGGGAAGGGGTCCTGGGCCTCTGCCGAGGGGCACACCGCCCAGTGGAGAAGGCCGTCCAGCAGGGGTAAGCAAATGCTCTCGGGGTAGGTGGAAAGGTCAAGTTGACCTGAAATATTTGCCATAGTGACCAGCGTGTTCTCTCTCAAGATCTCCAAGCAGTCCCACCACCACTCATCCTTCTGACCCACTCCCTCATCTGAATCCTCGTCCTTCTCGTAGGTGAGAGGGGCCTGCTTGCGCTCAGGGTGCCAGTGATGGAGCAGTATCAGGTGCCCGAGTATGAGCAACAGTCCGGGATGTTTGGACATCTCGTGGTCATTTCCTGGCACAAAGGAGAGGCTGCGGACAATATTTGAGACACTAATACAGCGACGCGCCAGCGAGTCCTGCCAGTCGCACAACGTGACGAGCGGCCCTTCGTCTTTACTGTGAGGCTCATCTTCTAGGATGGTGCCAGTCTGCTGTGCCTGTTGGTTGAAAATACTTCCAGAAGCCAGAATGGGTCTATTATTCTCTTGGTGACTTTTAGGCCCTTTCTCAGCCAGCTTCATCACTGAATCAGACTGTTGCTCCTCGTCATTGCCAACTGTTAAGCCAGCTTTCTCAGAGTCTGTTGATTTTTCAGACAAACTGCTCCGTTTTGGCCTTTCTTCTTCATCCTGGTGCTTCATTCTGTCTTCCTCAGCTGGCAAAGAACTCCCCCGTATGTCTTCATCCAGCGGCCGACGTTTCAGTAGAGCTGAAGGCACGGGTATCCGTTGTCGTGGCTCTAAGAAGTTCTTCCGAGGCTCAAAGAGGGTCTGGATGTGTTCTGTAGAGTCGCCCCCTCCTGCGCTCCAGTGCAGTAGCCCGCTGTCAAACTCTTGAACTTTACCGTGATTACTTAACTGGGCAGCCACAAACGGGTCTCTTTTTCGTACCACCTTAACTGGAAATTTGTCAAACTTGCTGGCCTGTTTGGGCTTCTCATGGGCAGGCAGAGATTGCACCGAGCCCGTCTGTTCAGACGAAAAACCCTTGCTCCTCCTCTCTTCTTGTGTCTTCTCATCTCGACTTTGCGAGCATGGCTCTTGGTCTTCCTCCTCCTTCACGGGAACAGACCGCTCCATTTCATGTTCCTCCTTCTCTTCGTCGTCCGTCTCCTCTTGTTCTATGTCCTCAAACCGCGGTTGCTCTTCTTCCAGGTTGTCCAGGTCTCGTTTCAAGGCATCGGGATCGAGCAGATTCCTCTGGCCAGGGTCCCCAACTTCATACTCCCGCAGAATACCGAAGATTTCTATCAGGCAGCGCCTGAAATACTCCACGACCAACTCCAGCAGCCCAGGTAACTGCATTTAAAACAAGAACCAGAAAAATTAGTGTAGATAGCCACATACTTAACAAAACAATCCTTAAGTAGACCTTAGCTAATTAGCTTTTAAGATTTAAAGTCTTTTCAATGAGAAGTCAGAGTAAGTGGTGGTGTGACCAGAGTCACTAAAGAAAAACTTTTTTTAATGGGAATTTTCGCTCGCCCATTGAAATCAAAACACTAAGTGCTAAAAAGCCACAACTGCCATAATTTAAACACTATTTTAGTAGTTAAACCAAAGTGTTGCATTTTTTGCAATGAAATAACTTTACACAAATGCTATATTTGAAAAAATACATATATATATATATATATATATATTGTTTAACCGTGGTAATTTCACTCAAGGTATAAGTTCTGAATTTCCAGGCTTTCCTTCAAGTAAAATTCCGTTATTTATTTTAAATAGGCTTTAAATATGTGCAAAAAACAAAGATATGGCTAAATGGGAGGATGTTGGAGTAACAAAAAAAATGAAAGAAAGAATAGATAGGAGTAAACAAATAGTAGAAGGCAACATTTAGATAATAATGATATTTATGCTCTTAATTTATTTTATCAGTTACTGAGATCTAGAATAAAATTTTCTGACTGCACAAGTCATGAATTTCACACCAAACCATTTTTATTGTAAAGGGAATGATAAGTCTTACCGTGTTGAGATCGAAGGTTGCTATGCTGCCATCATCATACAGCAGAATATTGATGGTATCTAAGGCCCATGTACTTTCAGCCAATAAACCAGACTTTAAGGACATCATGACTCTCCACGCTTCCGGGGTTCCTACAACATTTGGAGAAAGTATTATATTTAATAAAATTATTCTTTAAAAATACTTTAAAGCAAAGTGTTTGAACATCGTCATACCGATATCTTTCATGGTGAGTCTCCGTCGTGGCTTAAGGACAGGAAGTGTTCCTTCGACAGAACCCGGGGGGAAAGGCATGTCTCGCCTTATTAGAGGCGACTGCACTGAAGGGGGCACAATGTGGGATGCAGGAACCGGGGGGCCGGCCTTTTGCATCTTCATCAACCCGTGCGTGTAAGGAGATTTGCTCGGTGATGTTCGAGCCTCCATGGGGCGGGGTATGGAGGCGGGGCTCGACACCTGTGGAATGTGGTTCTGCACGCCCTGAGGGGCCTGGTAGTTGGACTGGACTGAGCGAGGCATGGGCTGTCCAGGCCCGGCTGGACCGTAGGGAGGTTGCCGAGGGCCCATCTGGGCCCCCCACTGGCCGTCGTGATTCATCCGCTGGTCTGATTGCATCATTTCGTCAGGGCGGTTCATGCCATGGTAGCCGGGTCCCTGCGTTGGGCCCCCAGGTCCACCTTGTCTAGGGTAATTCGGATAGTTCATGTCTCGAGGTCCCTGCCACATGCCCCCTTGAGGACCCTCGGGCCCCGACTGCATCATCTGAGGAGGCATGTTAGGCTGAGCGTTGGGCCCAGTTGCTCCCGGCATCCGTTCCCGACCAAAGGGAAATGGGAACTGATTGCTGGGGCCAGGTGGACGGCGGTCAGGGCCAGGGTAGGGCCCGCTGCCGCTGTACTGATTGTACGGCTCCTGCTGTCCTGATGATGGAGCAGCGGTGCCACCCTGTTGCTGCTGCTGCGGTCCTTGCTGTCCACCAGGGAAAGAACTGCTGTACTCTGCCTCATGGCGCTTTGATGGGGGGTAGCCTCCCTCCACAGGACGCTTATAACCCTACAAATAATGAGATTTTTTTCTTAAATAATAAGCTTTGCTACTGTACTTTTAATTTATTTGATTACATCACATGGACAATAGTCAGAGATTGTCTATTGCAGATGGACATTATACCTGTTGTGGGTACATTCCAGGCTGCTGATTTGGGTAGGAACCAGTAGGGGGCGTTCCTTGTCCAGGATACTGATTTCCATAGGAATCATGTCTGTAAACATCATGCCTTGTCAGTTTGATAAGTGAGGATATTGGTCATACACTTACACACTGGATTTCAACACAAAATACACCCACATAGTTTTATTTTGTTAACTATTTAGATTTCAGTACAATTGTGGTCGAATTTGGGCCACACCTTTAAACAGTGTGCAACATTTTTCTTCAACACATTCAAATACAAAGAGAGGAGCTTTCTGCATTATCTAGATTGTATTCAAGGTCTATTAGAAATTTCATGTTAAAAGTATCTGCATTATATCAATATTTGATTTCTTGTTTATATTAATAAAGTACTTTTTTAGCTGCATCATGTTACTATCGTGGGAAGATTAAAAAAAAATAGGATCAAAAAATGAACTTAAGTATTTCTGTTTCTATCACATATGGATTTCTCATCTATGACTTTGAAGTGAATGCATTAAGTTTCAAAAGTTTTCTTGTACATGAAAAAAGATCAGTTCTCAATAATAGCTAGTTTGAGGCCAGAAAGTCCGCCAAGCGTCTCGCCTCAAGTGTTCTTTAAATTTACCGTGGCTGTTGTGGTGGGAAGCGATTTGGAGAATACATCCCCGTGTCGGTGTTGGCAGGAATCATCGTGTTTGGCTGAGGAGGTCCAGATCCCATGTTGCCCTCTGGGCCCATTCCTGGCTCTGGTCTAGAAAAAGCAGGACAATGGACGGGGAGGATTTTTAGTTTACCTAAATATTTGTTTGTGCACATATTAAATGGTGAGAAGCAGAAAAGCAAAATGTTAGCCTGGACAATAATCCTGGAACAAACACCAGTCTAACATTTTATGGTTCTTCTCTAAAGCATTTCAGGTTGTTGTCGATATACAACAATATATTTAGAGATGCTTTAAGATATGTCAATCCACTCAGCCAATGTGCAAAATCAAATAAGAATGCATGTGTTATTAGTTCTTTATTTTAAATTGTAAGTACAGCTGCTCAACATTGCAACACTAAAAAAAGCAGTATTTCTGTTAAATATTGCAATAAAAAAGGTCATTTGTTCATCCATGGGACACACAATCCATCTCTTTTCTAAAAGGTATGATGTCTGGATTTTTCTATGCCGGTTATACGTTGATAAAATCCTAATAATTTCAACAGATGAATGTGGTACTTCAAGACATCTGGAAATTGCACCCAAAGATGAAACAGACTTGTGGAGGTTCTCAGTTCTTTTAAATGATGGCACACAAGGAAACAATTTGTTGGAGGAGTATTTATCCAATCAAAATCTTACAAAGCCTCGACGACATCCGGCCTTCTGATATTGTGCGATGGCATAGCTATCTTAATGTACAGAAGCTGTTTATTCTGACGTTTATCAAATAAAAATTATTTTGAAAGCAGATCTGTCTTAAACCAAGAGTGTTGGTCAGTTTGTGGAAGGAAAGGTTGTGCGTTGATTCTGCATAAACATCTGATTTCAACTGCAAGTACTTCCAGGTCTCACCAACACTCTTTGGTGTGGACCCCTGTACTGAAGGAAAATACTCAGTTTACCATTTTTAGTAACAAGTGAGAAGATCACAGAGGTGTAAAAAGCTATTTCAGAAGTAAACTATTTTCTAGATCGGCATGTTTAAGATATGCTTTGCAGTTTGTTCAGGCTGTGAAAGAGCAACATCTTTAGCAGACGGCAGAAATGCTCAACAAGTACATCAGTTTCTGGGTTTTTTTCTTTTATCACTCATTGGTCTGCAAATTATCCTAGGTGGAAATGCTGGCAGGCTTTTTGAAGATTTCATAATTAAAGGAAGTTTTAAAGAATGCAAGCTAAGGCTTGGCTAGCTGGGCAAATCGCTAGTAAGGGATGTTAATGTCTGTGTAAAATGTCAAATCAGTCACTCTGTCTCTGTATTAAAACTGTGAAATTGTGTTTTATACATCTCCTGCTTTCACACACACAAATTGTGACATCATCTCTGGCAAATTAGACCATCATCCCCAATGGCAGGAGGGCCATTGTTTGTAAAAAGAAAGAGAAATCATCTAAAATTGGTATCAGCAATTGTCATCTGTGCATCTCTAAAATAAAAAATAAATAAATATATCCAATGTGTAATTCTGCACTAAATGGAAAGGGTTAAAAAAATTTAAATCAGAAATAATAGTTTCCATTAATCAATATTCCTCAAAATGCCATCTTTAATGGATCCTACCTCCTGTCATAGCCTGGTCCAAAGGGATACTGTTGTCTGGGCCCCATTGGCATTGTGCCCATGGCCCCAGGCGGTCCTCTGTTGAATGGAGGCTGTTGTTGTGGGGGCTGCTGCTGCTGCTGGTCACCCACAACGTTGTTAGGGGCCTGGCTAGCAGGCAGAAACTGTTCCCCGACTAAAAAGACAGTCACAATTACAGCAGATTAAAACCTGATGACTGGTAAATGGCCGTCATGCTTCAGGTAAGTCGGAGGACGTCCACCTTTCCGCAAGTTACTGAAGGGGTCCTTGTTGGGTTCGTAGGGGCCCATTCGGCCTGGCAGGTCTGCTGTGTTCATGCCGGGCTGATAGGTGGAGTTGGGAGTCAAGTTCTTTCTGGGAAAAGCCGGGTCGCTTCCGTCCGAGAAGGGGTCTTGCAGATTTACGCTGCTCCTGAGAAAGAAAGCACCAACAGAAATTAGCCCAATTATCAACCTATTGTGAGCCTGGCTCTACTTTTAAAGATACTGACCTAGGGCCAGGTGGCATGGGGGGCATTTGGGTATGAGGAGTGGATGCCGGCGTGGGGGGCTTAAGGTCGCCCCCCTCAGCCATTGAGCTGCTGGTGGACTGGGGCGTTTGTGGACCCTGAAGGGACCCTGACCCAGCTGTGGAGCAGAGGGACGCTTCAGTTTGAAAGAAGAGAGGAACAGACAGATAAGGCACAAGGTTTTAATTAGGACATCGAGTCTTTTTTTTTTTTTTTTTTTTTTAGGTGAGTCATGTTTTATCTGAAAAGATGAGGGAAGTTCTAACCTGGAGAGGGCGGCTGGACTTTAGCGGCCTGGTTCTTTTTGTTGTCTGTGAAGATCTCAGGAGGAGGATCTTCACCACGCTCTATTTTACACTCGAAGGCGTACAGACACTGGATGTACTGTTTCTTCAAAGAACTGGCAGCGCTGCTGGACGTACCCACATTCAGAGTGGTGGCTAGATCACGCCACTTCTTATTTTTGTTCACCTACCGCAAAGCAAAAGCACACAGCAATTAGAAAAAAAGAAGACCGTAAAGACAAAAGAACAGGTGGGATTTTTTAGCTCGTCGTTTGTTCACCTGCATCATTCCTCCGATCTCTTTAACGGAGACGTAGAGCCGGAAGAGGTCGAGAGGCTTGCGCCCCACGGCGGGCAGGTTGGTCATGCCCATTGCTTTCTCATCCACAAAGGCCAAGTAACGGTCCACCCAAAGCTTCCTCTCTGGCTCTGGTCCCAGCTCGTAGAGGCGTGTTATCTTTTCACTCGTGGTCGTGGACGAGTTGGACTTCTGTTTGATCCCCGAAAGAAATTCAAAGCAATTTTAAAAACCCTGTAAAAGGTCCTGCAGCTACCAATAAACATTGAAACGCACAACAGTTGCAAAAGCAGCACCTTCGATTTTGATTCTGGTTTTGGCGTTGCACCGCCATCGACTTTGTTATTCATCTTATTGTTCATTTCTGGGCTAGGAGCCATACCTGCAGATGAGGAAAAGGTTCCAATTATCCACAAAGTTTCCATGTTAACACAAACGACTAAATAAAGCCGCAGCCATATCTGTATGTGTTATATTACCAGTTGTGTTATTAGCCATGTTTGGCCCCATGGGATAAGGCGATCCACCTGGAGTGTTCATCATTCCAGGCATGCTGTTCATCGGTGGGCCGTACGGTGGACCGGAGCTCAACATGCCTTGCGACATGTTGGGGTACCCAGGCATTCTGCAAATCGAAAACCAAAGAGAATACAGCATTGACAATTCAAGTGTGAGCACAATCCCCATTTATGGAAGGGGCAATATGGTTAACCATCCAGGGGAAGACAGTCTTATGCGTTAGTAAAGTAGAAAACCATTATCTCAGTCGCATTTGGAAATGACAAAAATTTTCATTAGAAAGTTTCACATTTCGAGACTTCGGCAATTATTTTAGGCAATCTACAGGACATGAGAAGCGTAAATCATGGGTCTCATTTGCAGCTTCGATTTTGCCGCCAAATTCAAGGGTTAAGTCTGTGTTTTGTAAGAAGGCTACACCATCTGTAGTCTACAAAAAATGCCCAGGATGTTTAACCCTGGACTGAGCTCGGCGTGCAGATGAAAACCAACTGTAAACCAACCTGTTGAGCATGGAGTTGCTGGAGGGGTGCTGCATGGCTGCAGGATCCTGGGGCTTTCTGTTCATCCCTGGAGGTGGGCACATTCCTGAACTGACCTGGGGCGGCATGTTGCCCATGTTCGGAGGCATGTTTGGACCCATGCTGGGGCCCATATTGGGGCCGTAGGGACGAGCCCCCATTTGATTCGGAGGCATTCTCCCTGGAGGCATGCCAGCATAGGGCGGGCCTCCCGCCTGGCCCGCCATGGGGTTCATGGAGCCCATGCCTGGGCCAGGATAGTTGGCATTGGGCATGTTCCCATAGGCTGGTTGGCGGGGATAACCTACAGTAAAGAGTAAGTAAATGTTCAAGTAGATTATTAGCCTGAATTCTACAGTAGCTACAAAAGAATTCACCCCATTTTTGGCAAAGAAGTGAAAATATGTTCACCAATATTCTGTAACAAACTACAGAAGTCTCATCAGAATAGCTGTATTCAAGATGATCCCAGACTCAAACTGAGATATACTCGATAGTTTTCAGTAAGATGACAAAAACATCTGCATTGAGCCTACATGTTACACATATGAAATAATGGTGCAGCTCACTATGCCAGAATATGTAGAAATATTGATAAAACTGAGATTAACCCAGGCACAAGTGGCCCCATTCACTAAGAAATTAGTTCATTTCTGAAGGAAACTGCTTGGACTTAATTGCATTGAGGGGCATTAGAGTAAAGGGGCCTGACAACATATCTCACATACCACTCCAGATATTTTTGTTAAAAAATAAAAATACAGTTGATGGTCACAAGTTCTAATGGTGTGAATGCATTTGCATATTAAATGCAACACATGGATGTTTAAATTATAATTAGGAGCTTTTAATTATACCAAAATAAGCGAGTTTATTTAACAATCTGCTAGCAGAGCAACAAGCCTTCGTCACAGTTGGAGCTCCACTGACAGGAGACTGTGCAACATCAGCTGACTCTCTGACTCTATGGCAGCTATTTATAGCTGTGAAAGCAGAGCGAAGGACCACCAATAGCATGGTTTCAGACATGGAGACAAGAAAATCGTTTCTATAGGTTGGCCTGACGCAAAGTCTAGCTAGTTTCACCAGCAAGATTTAAAATAAGACAACATTTAGCATTTATAAATATCAACCCTGTGCAGGCAACCTCCAAGGGCTGTTGCACAATTTTAAAGCACCAACCTTGGGGACCGTACTGTCCTCCCTGCTGCCCATAGCCACCCATGGAGTTGTTCTGCTGATAAGGCGCCATCCCAGGATGCATCTGTCCTCCAGAGGACTGGCGAGGGGACAGTGCAGAGGCCGACTGGGGGGAGACGTAGGGAGGCATCTGAGGGTTTCTCTGCATGAACCCTGAAACAAAAAAAGAAAGAGGAAAATATGCTGGTGAAAACGAGAAGCAACAGAAACTATTTTTGACATGCCAAGTTTAGTGCACACATTTAATTAAGACAGCAACAAACCTCTGTCCTGCGCCATTGGAGACTGGCTCATTGCAGGGTGCAGCGTCCCATCCGAGTGAACGCTGGATGGCCTGGGAGGCATCTGGGTCACTGGGCAAAAACCAGAAGATTGAGTCAATTCAAGTTTAATCGGGGAGCCAGACCCGTATTCTCCAAAAAGCAGATTCCAGTTTATGACATTAAATCTTGATTGACGGAGCATTTGTGTTTGTCCTCAATCTTTTTCTGATCAATATACATTAACAAATGCTACAAGATTGGGATAAGAGCAGCACTCTTCTGTGTGGAAGTCGCTGCTGAGTGAAGAAGCCCCAAAGTTCACCAGTTGCAGAATCAGTGAGCTGCTCAGACAATCAGAGTAGGCACAGACATGCAAGTGCGTGTTGGGACAGGCTGAGTTTATTACCATTCGTTTTTAACTGTAGTCACAGAACAAGCTGGAGTTGGAAATGCTGGCAGCCGTTTGGAAATTTCAGAGTCAAGATAAGGATCGACTCTCTCTAGTAATGCACCATCACTAAACATTCCCACCATAAACCTGCAGAGACGAACCGCCTCCTATCTGCCTCTGGTCTTTCTGAAATTACATGGCGAGACCACAATCTGCAGCGCGGCTCTCAGAAGCGACTTTCAGAAACGTCATACACACCTAAGCATGACGTCAGCGGCACTCAGAAAATCTGCATTGGGACGTCTCTTTACACTAGTTGTTTTTATAACAATAGTGACGGACAAACACAGTGTATCCATCCTGTTGTTGACCAAAACAATGCTTTCAAATTAAACATAAATCTCTCCTTCTTACTCTTCTCTCTGCAAATTATTTCTGTAGTTCTCTCTTAGTTGGCTTTGCACACTGTGATTTGCTAATACGTGGATCCCAAGCTGATAGAGGCGGAGCCTACCTAGCTAGGCTAGTTAGGGGCGCGACAGCGGTAGGTTGACTTTAACCCCCTGCTCACCACAACAATCCTGTCACAAAACACGGTGGAAAAAAAATGTGCCTTAAATCCTTGAAGTTTTTTGGGAAGGGTGCTAATGCTAGGTTCAAAATGTCAACCACATACATTTTTGTCTTTTAGAATAGGGAGTAAAACCTCTTAACACATGCTGTGACCTCTCTGCTCTTAATATAAAGAAAATACGTTTACCGCTTTTCCTATTTATTTCCAGCAAAAACTAAATCTGTACAGGCAGGTCAAAACTTTGCAAACGACAGATAGAAAATCTGCTACAAACGTCTGATCAGTGCCTCCCTCTCTATGGATGTTATACAAATGGTTAAAAGATGTGACAAAAGACTATCGAAATGTCTAGCCTCACATAAACCAGGCTTCATCTGCGAGACGCTGAACTTGCATCATTGTTCAGAAAGGGACAAACGTTACATTAAACGTTACACAAACGTTACACTAGCTAAAAAGTACACCTTGGGTGACGCATTGGAACAGCCGCAAAAATAATGTCACTCACTGTTTTCACACCATCAGATGCTTACTAGTCGTGTTAATTCTCTTGTTGTTTGTCACAAGCTTTTAGTTTAATGTGAGGGCATTGTGTTTATAAAGTAGGAAAAAAATTACAATTGCTCCTTTTAAGAGAGATGGAAAAAAGAAATGAAGAGCTGTACAAACAATTTAAACTCCCATGTCTTGTTCTTATTTTCCAAGAAGCCAGACAGCTTTGAGAATCATTTTAATTTGTCTTAACTCTCCAGATACTGTCTTTCAGCAGTTTTCTTTCCAATCCTTTTTTGTCCGGTCCTTGTATCAGACTGGCAGAACCGCGTCCTTGAGCGAAGTGAAAACAAGTGTATCTATCTAGAGCAGATGAAGAGTATCTGAAAAATGTATTTAGGAAAAACAGAACCCGGCAGAGAGCTGAGGCCAGGACACTTTCTCAAGGCTTCAGCTAAAGAATCAAACTTTTTGTTCGTCTCCAAAGTTGGAAAACCAGCGGGTTGGACAGTTTTTGTACCAACAGATCAGATAGGAGCAAATAATAGTTTAACATTTAACTTATGCTTTGGAAGGAATTCCCAGTAAAGGGATAAAATATCCCATTTAAAATTTAATATTTATAAAGGCATACACTGAAGTTCAACTGATTCATCAGTTGAGTTGTGAAGATTTTTTTTGTCTCAGGTTAGAATCAAATGGCTGAAAAAAGTTCCTTGAAAGAACTTTCTTGTTCGCAGTCGATTTGGAAAATTACACAAAAGTCTGGCAACGTGGAACCGCATATAGAAAATCACTTTAAAAAGCAAATTGTCTTGAAACTCAGATTTACATCTAAACACCAACCAGAAAGGTAGAAGCACCACTACGCTCAGACTGTAATTTAAAAATGTAATCGGAGTAAGACGTCAGGAATCTCTTAAATATCCTCCTGGTCTGCCTGAAAAAGCCATCAGCTCACCTGGCAGGTTGGCGGGTGACAGCGGGCCTGTGCGGGGTGTGCTGGCGCTGGCGGGGGAGCCAGCTGGAGAAGGCGAGGGGCCTCGGATGCCTGGCAGGTGGGGGGACGTGTGCGGCGAGAAGGGCGACTGGGCGGGGTTACTTTGCTCTCCCTGGCTGCTCGACACGCCGGACGTGCTCACGCCAGGACTCAGGGCGCCCTCCGTGCCCGTCGGCAGGTCGTCGATCGACCCGGACAGGTCCTGGAAACGACAAGACGGCCAGTTAAAGAAAGAAAAAAATAAATAAAAAATGTCACAGCCGTTCTGATTTACAGTCAGGACCGAACTGGCTTCTTTGTGCATCAGCTGAGATAGCGTGACGCAACAACTCCTCCGTGTTAACACGTGAGTGGCATAGATTCAAATACTACACATGCTCACACAAACATCCCTGGAGGCCCTTTGTCCTTATTTATCTTTTACAGAGAGAAAGTGAGTGTGCATTATTGCCAGGGGTTGTCATGGTGACTAAGGTTTGTAGGATGTTGAGCAAGCAGAGTCAGCATGTATAGACAGCCTCTTCTCCACGTGACTTCAATAAACAAAAGAAGCTCCTTAAAACACCTGTGTGATATATGGCTTCTATAAACGCAAATAAATGCACACCGGAGTGAGTCTTGAGATCCGAACGAGCAGAAGCTTCAGCGTTAAAGTCAGATTAACTTAGTGATTAGTTACTGATGTGATTTTACTTCATATAGCCTCCAGGTCAAAGATTACTAACTGACACCAGGTCAGCCTGTACTCTGATACTCTGTGTATATTTGTGCTTTCTGGAAGCACAAAGAGCTCAAAGAAAATGAACAGAAATATCAAAATTAATTGGTTCCCAAAGCATATTGATAGCGATGATGACAATGCCTGTAGAGACGAACAGATACAACTAAAGACTGATCAATTAGTCAAAATATTATGAAATCGTGATTGCAGGGTCACAGTGTCTTCTTTTTACTGCTGTTTATAAGTATACGGAAGATACAAACAAGCAGAAAGCTGCAGCTTTAACCGTCTCTGGTCGATGTGAAATTCATGCAGTCAAATGCAAACAGTAAAATGATCAACAATGACTTATGTGAACCGCTAAGATTTCTCTGGAAATGACGGCCCTGAGCCGCCACCAGACAGAAACCTCAAACTGAACATTTATAATTTCTGAACACACAATCACCATCAGCATGCAAGACAGCGAGAGAGAGCAATACTTTGACAACACCTAAGTGTGTCTGTTCCATCCTCATATGCTTTCAATTTATGCTGCACTTGAAAATGTTGGCAACTTTTCAGTTTAAACACTAAGACACTAAATGCTGTAGTAAGGAGAGAGTAAAACTGTTTAATACATTCAGCGTCTTATTCACCCACAAGGTAATGACACTTCATCTAAAATAAATAACTACTCTCTGCACCAAAAGAAAACCAAATGCATTATTAATTTCCAAATCAGAATCCAACAAAACCAGTTCTAGTCACAAAATCCAGAAATCATCCATGAAGTCTGAATCAGGCATGTCTTCCTTTGTGACACATACATAGAATGTTTGGTCTCTATGCTCCGGGGAACAAAAATGCTTTGAACATAAATTACATCAATTTCCCAAATAATAGATACAGATTACAGTGAAAAAATGAAAAATAATCCCAGTGCTGCAGCGTTCAAACAGAAGCCCTAATGTCACAGAATAATTTCCACCAGCATCATCCAGAAGCAAAACAAACACAAATAAAAAGTAAATTTTTTTATTTTATAGCAATAATCAAAGGAATCTATAAAACAGAGCTTTTAAAACTAATTGCGTCCATTTAAAGATGCAATTCTTGATTGGTACTGAAATGTAACTGTGTAATAAAGCTGCATTTGCACAGCTACAAACTGTCTTGATGGGGGGGGGGAAAGTGATTTAACAAGCATTACTGACCGGAAGGCTGGATGGACGGCCTTGACCGTCCTCTGGACCAGATTTGGGCTGAGAGGATGCAGGAGCATTGGACTGAAACGAGTCCTGGGATATCTCCTAAACACACACACATACACACACTTAATAGAAGCACATATACAGAGAAGGATGAACACAATCCAAGGCAACAGTACCTGCTGTTGTGGAGGAGGAAAGCGCTGATAAGGTGACTGCTGTGCTTGCTGCTGCTGCTGAGCGTTTGGCGGGTAGGCTGCAGGCGGGCCCTGTGGATGCTGGCCGTGTCCCGGTGGCTGCTGTGGGTGGGACTGCGCCTGCTGCTGCTGCTGCTGCTGCTGTGGAGGGGCCTGCTGGGGGCCTTGTGAGGACCCAGGGTAGCTGGGTTGGCCTTGGGATCCGGGGGGAGCCTGGGAACTTGGCTGCTGTGCGGTCTGAGTGGGAGGCCCCTGCTGCTGGCCGTACGGGGACTGGCTGGGCTGCGTGGCAGGCGCCTGAGGGTAAGGTGGCTGAGACTGGGGGGCGCCTTGGGACGGGCCAGGCAGGGGACCCTGGGACTGTGGGGGCATGTGGGGCTGTTGATACGGTGGTCCCCCCTGGTTGTGTGGAGCTGAAGACGGAGGGTGGGACTGCCCTGGGTAAGGCGACTGCCGCCCAGGCTGACCCGGTTGGGGCTGGGAGTAAAGGGATTGCTGCTGGCTCTGATGCGGAGCCTGTCCAGGCTGGTTGTAATACGGCGCCTGGCCCTGAGAGCCGTAGCCCCCTGGTCCCTGCTGGCCGTAAGATCCCATCTGAAATTAAAATATAAGCACGCCTCAGTTTTAGACAACGCAGAATTCCACTGGGAACAATTTTAGGTCACATCTACTTTTGGTTATCTATTCAGAATCCAGATGTTAGCCTTCATATGCACAGTGGTATGACAGCTCGGTGTTGCTGAAAAACACTGAGGCTGTTGCAAAAAAGCTTAAAATGTTTATAGAAACATTTTCGTGTGGCTGGACATCCCATGTTTACCTCCACATACAAGGCAAACACTTTTTTATAAAAAAATAAAATAAAATAAAAACTATAGAATCACCACGTGCCAATGTTTGATGACTTCTGATCTTCTCAAAATGAATGATTTTAATGTAATAAAAACTTATTATTTAAATTTGTTGCACGTTTCTGTCAAATGCTCTGCCTGACCTCAAGCTATCAGGTCTACAATCAAATCTACCAAGTCCCTTTCCAATAGAGCATTGGAAACTCTTAATTACAAAACAAATAAGACAGCAACACACATCAGGGTACAAATCAATTCAAATATATTTTGGATTTTTGCTCATATTATTGTTTTTTTTTCCCACTTAAAATTAATTGAATTTAGGTGTTTAAGCATTCACTTCGACCTGCCTGTGATTATGTTTACAAAATGACAGCAGATCTGTGAGAGATCCTTCACATGGTCATGTTTTACCCATAAAGCCCAGGGTCATTTGAAATCTGTCAGATCTACTTTAATGGATTGAATTGAACAGAAACAAATGGGGATTCATATCTGGATTTAATTGTTCCTTTTTGTATGCACGTTTTATTGGTCTCAGTTGATTTAGTTGACTTTGTTTTAAGTAGTATCTTTGTTTTAAGTAGTATCTTAGGAGGACTTTTGCCTCCTAAGACCGTGATCAAATAGTCTTCTTTGTTCAAAAGCGAGCTAGTTTTTGTTTTTGTCTGACATTTATTTGATTTTCCTTATTTTAATAGAAAAGCACAATCAAGGACTACATCTGAGAACTGGACATTGACTGGAAGGCCAAAGCCATAGTTACTTTGCAACATTGTCTATATGCTGCCCGTTACCGAAATAAGCATGAACGAACACAAATAAGTAATAGCAAAAATATAAAATTCTGAATAAGATGCGATTACCTGTGGACCGTAGGGCATGGCACCCATGCTTCCTGGTGTGCGACCTGGCATGCCTACTGGGTATCGCTGTGGGCCTGGTGTGCCGTAACCCTGGCCAGGGTACCCAGGCCCAGACTGAGGACCTGTAGGAGGCACCTGTTGAGACTGCTGGCTGTACGGACTGCCTGCTCCATATGGCTGACCTCTCATTTTCCCCATTGGATCCATAGGACCAGGAGGCTGAGAATGCCAAAAAAAAAAAAAACTTGTTTAATGAGACAAAAACAAGAAATACACACCAAAACCTACAAGCAATCTCTCTTAAATCTGTGTAATTACTGTATTGCTTCATTTCAAATGCTCCAAAACATGCATGACTGCAGTGCTGAGGTAATAAAGCAGTTTCAGTGAATGGGCAAACTGTGCTTTTCTTCACCTTATTTCCCACGGTCATTACCCAGATTTTTTCTTTTTTTTCTTTCACTTCACTCTGCCATAGTTTCGGAAGTCAACAGAGCTATATATATCTGCTTTCGAATGGAGGGCAGTCTGCCCAATACTAAACATATCCCAGCTGTGCTCCTGTTTTGAGCCTGGTCCAAGAAGGGGTTTTTTTTCCTCCCCCCCACCCCAAGAAAAGGCGGTTTGGCTTTGAATGAATGACACCAGAAATGAGGGAAGTGCTTTAACAACGAGGAAAACTCTGCAAGACCTCACACACCACTATAACCTATCCATCCAAAAGATTTCCCTAATAACCAAAAAAAAAAGAAAGAAAGAAACGACCCTTAATGCCGCTTTGATTTGTGCCGAAACGAGCGTGCTCGCCCTGCAACGCTCTCTTTTGCAAAAAGAATACAAAGTGCAATGTGTGGCAAACTGTAAATCACATTAATGAGGTGAAATAAATAGGCATAGCACATGGCTAATCTGCATAAAGCAGACAGGAAACTCCCTTGGTGGGTGAGAGATGGCAAACTGCTTTCTGATTGGCTTGGGGTGGGGGAGTGGGGGGGATTCTGCAGACACACAAAGTCAAACTTGTGCGGCATGCCAGACACAGCAGTCACATAGCTGCCAAAACAAGGTTCAGGACCAGACTTGTGGAGAGAAGCATCTATCACTCTTTTAAAAGGTCAAAACCGATTTAAAATTTGCTTTTGGGGTCCCGACCGGCCAATTCTAACTTTAACAGATTCAGGGTTTTTTTTCCCTTGTAAGGACTGTAAAGTGAAAGAGAGAGAAAAAAAGCCTGGAAGTTCATTTGACTGAAGTAGGAATTTTGGATGCAGCAGAAAGTAAAGGAGTAACAAGATCATTCCCATTTATGCATCACAGCATATTCCCAAAAAAAAAATACATCGTCCATCTATCAGAATACATGCAGATTTAAAAGGTTACTGTTTAAAATGTGCTAATACGACCCATCATATTGACACTATTGTATAAAAGCTTTTTGAAAAACGTGCAAGAAAAAGTTCCAGAATAAATGGGATTTTTTTAAAGACCACAGAGCAATGCAGAACTGGCCCTTCCCCTCCTGTTGCCGCAAAATGCAGCCGGCTGACAGAAGACTACTTCACAAAATAGTTGGATGTTTCTGAATATTTTGGGTCACCAAAAGAAAACAATAAAGTGCAAACAAAGGGAACAGCATGAATCAACTACAGTCAGTAAGTTACAGGTTTGGTCTAAAAATCAGTTCATTCTGCTTGAACTAAGAATACACGACATAGTAACATTATGTCGTGTCGGCTAATGTTAGTGATTTTTTAACATATTGGCATCGGTCCCATCAGCGCAACCAATCCGACAATCAAATAGTCCGTAATTGATTTAAACACCTCCATTAGAAAGACTGATTTACTACACAAACACCTGAATAAGATTCTGCCTCAACTCGGAAATGTATTTTACTATTTAAATTGACAGCGAAGCACAGGAAATGCCATTTTGCTTTAACAAATAATCATCTCTGTTATCTTTAACTGTAAAAAGAAAAATCCCAATTATATGGTAATAACCGTGTGGCTGAGCAAAGGGACTATTACAAGTCAATTAACTTGTATTTATTTTAACAGCCAAAAAGACAGGGTGTTCATTTGGGACTTTACATTCCAATGAGATGAGAGACAGAAATTATTATTTCCATAATCACTGTCCTAATACTTAACCTGCACACATGATCATTTGGATTTTTTTTTATTACATTTTTCAGATGAAATTGTGTTCACACCCACTCTTAAAGTAGAAACTGCCTCACACATTCTTTATTAAAGAGGCACAAACAAGTACATCGTTATGTGGACTGGAGCCGCCATGACACATTTGAATTCTGGTTAAAAAAAAAAACAACTAAGAGATAATGAACAGCTTTGAATATAACATTTTCTCTGCCCGCAGCTGCTTTAGCATTGACCAATGTTTATTGAAAGTAAAAAGTGGAACTGAGAAAGGGAGTGAAGCAGAAATACCCCTGATGACCCTGTGATGAGCTAACGCTGTGTGTTCTTATCAGCAACTGTTGCCTTGCATCACATGTAATTATAAATGGCCATGAGCAGCGGATGAGGAGCCAATCAGATTTCAGCTCGCATGTCAACCCAAGACCAACTATCTCCTGGCTTTGACAGTCGGATTTTACCTCCACAATTCAAATCCCACTGCAAACTGCAATCTGGAAAAGGCTCCTCACAGTCACTCATAAGGCAAGAGCTGCCCGTTTACAGAGAGAACAGCGGCTCCGCAGAACAAGGAAGCGCAAATAATCGATATGTGATCAAAAAAAAATCTAAGAATTTACAGCCTTCCGTGATATCCCCCCGGGACAAACAAACATTTTTAAACAGGACTTACACAGGGCCATTTAACTGGCCGTGAAGCCCTCATTCGGCACGCAACACATTCCTTCCGTCATGGCCACAAAATTACAGCTCAACGGGCAAGAAAGCGGCACAAACATCAGATTGTGAACAACTATATCACACAAATGTGCGAGTGTTTGTTATATAGTGGTACAGGATAGCTGCCGCTGATAGCAAATGCGTTATAAATCTGACGTAGAAAGGGAGAAAAATGTACGGGAAGAAAAACGAGCCGTTGCTCCTATTTTTCGCCCTCTTTTCAAAGTCGGGCCTTCGTGGCTCCCTTAACATAATTTCCTCGACTTATACCCAAACCGAGCGCCACTCTACTCTTTAAACGTGCGTTTAGAAATAGAATTAAAGCGACATTTATTAAGTGGTGTGTTGTAAAGAGTGAAAAAATACACACGAGAGGCAGCCATTTTAGAGTCTTTGCGAACTACTATCAGACAATGGCTGGCCTGCTACGTTGTGAACTAGCTCAGAGGAGGGAAGCAGACATGCTAAAGCCCTTGTAGCGGTTAAACGGTCGGGTTTACCTGGGTCCTGGCTAGTGGCTGCCCAGCACTCCCCGGACTCATGGGCGACGGGTGATGGGTTCTTTGTTGCCAGCCCGGGTTGCTCCCTGGGTACTGACCGCTGCTGCCCATATCTGATGGTCCCTTACTAGCTCCTTCCTGGCTGCTGTACTCGCCACCAGACGGATAGTTCGGATACCCCCGCGTTGAGCTGGGAGAGGTCAGGAGCTTGTTGAGCGTCGGTGTGGATGTTGGCTGGGGGTTTCCGATGTTATATCTCTGGTTACTGTAAGATCCAGTCATCGCAGTCGGTCCTCCCGGCGGCGGCTGCTGCTTAGCTGGCTGCCCCCCAGCTGTCGGCGCCTGAGCGCTGCGAGGCGAGTTCATGCCGAACGCCTGGCCCGGGTGCGGAGTCCTGTTCGGGAATGGGTTGTAATTGTTAAACTGGTGATTCGAGAAGCCGTGGTCGTGTGAATTGGGCTGGTACGGGTCCATCATGTTGCTCGACTGCACACCCGGACCCGCAGCAGCTGCCATGCCAGGGCTTTGTTGTCCGCCATATTGATGAAAAGCGGGCCGACCGTAGTGCTGACTGTATCCGTACGAAGGCGGGGAGAAAGTGGGGCCGTGGTGATGCACGAACCCGGGGTGGTTGTTTCCCTCCGGTCCCACAGAGTCATTCGGGGTATTATTATTAACCCTGGGCGGGTTCCCATTCCCGTTCTTCATCTCTGGTTCCCCTCCTCCCCCTGCATTTCCACCGTCGGCCCCGTCCTGCAGTTCTCCCCGGCCCGGCGATTCGCTGTCCAAACACGGCTGCTTTTTGTCGGACTGCTTGTCCCCCGGAACCGTCTCTTCCTTCGGGTCTCGATCCGGCTTTTTAAGTTCAGAAGGCGGACTAGTGTTAAGAGTGGCGACCTGAGCGGCCATGATATACCCCCCCCCCCCAACTCTCTCCCTCTCTCGCCGAGTCAGTCACAATCAAAAGCTAGCATTGAATATAAATAATTGTTTAAAACCATCAATCCTTGAGTCGAATCATTCCAATCCCTTCATTCCGGACCGAATCCGGCTGCCATCTCCCCCGGTTTCAGCTCCGTAAGTTGGGTTAGAGAGGTGATGGAGGCTCCATACAATGCGTAGAGAAGCGACAGAAATTGTTGTGGGAGTTGTGTTACCGAGCCCGGGTAGAGGCAGGGAGCTAACCCAACCAACACGAGGCTCAGCTACATACAGCCATTTTACCCAGCCGCACGAGTGGCTGCAAAACACGGAGTGGATCCACTCGAGGCCGGACAGGACTTTTTTTCCCTTCTAAAATCGTCACGTAAACTATAGGTGGAATATTTTTCTTCTCAAGACGAGCTTCATGTTTTGCGCAAATGAAACACAAATTTGACTCAGTAAAGGGGGGAAAAAAGGCACTCTGCCACAAAAGTATGGCTCGTTTATTAGATAAATGGAAACTAATTATTCTTTAACATCCAACTGTTTTCTATCCGTATAAGTGTAGCTATCATTTAAAGACCCCAAACTGTAAAATGAATGCAGATTCAGGGTATGTGTCAGAGTGTTAGGAAAACACGGCTTACATGTTTTCCTAATTTTACGTTTTTTGCGTCTCCTTTTACATTTATTTCTGTACTGTCTGGTTGCTCCTAGTTCCAAATGACATTAGGAAAATAAACATTTGAATCACCATAGTGGAATACTGATTAAATTCATCGTGGTTACTCTTTTTCATCCTCAAAATGAGATCTATCATCTTGTATGATGTAAAAGCTGTATAAGATGCACGTGTCAAGGGCAATGAAATTCCATTCAAATGGAAAAATATATTATTAGGATGGAGAGCATAAATAGAGATACACAGATTCACCAGAAATTGCTCCCAAATAATCCTCTATATTTTGACTTTGCATTGCACTACCTTTGTGTTTGCCATTGTAAGTCTCTTATGGCGTTCCAAGAAATGTTTTCATATAAAATATATTCAGTGTTATAACTATGCCAGACCTGAGTGAGGCAGAGTCACTGAAATATACCCCCCACCCACCCAAAAAAAGACAGCTTGGGCCATGTTTAGAGGGATTCTCCCATCTGACATATTTGGGCTGGATTTTAGATGGAGCCATGACATCACCATACTGATTTCTTGCATAAAAATCCAACAAATGAAACCACTTCACAGTCATATGGATCTCTGAAGCTTTTTCTAAAAAAAAAAACAACTTGTAAAACACGTTCATGAAATATTCTGGGACCCCCAAAATTAAGTTCCTGTGTAAGCCCTTGCTCAAGCCAGGATGATTATTGCGATTCAACATATTATGCTTCTTCAGTTGTTTATTTAGCGTCTCCCTGTAAGAGTCTACTCTGAAAGTGAAGTCATTTTGTATCTTGTTCAGAATTTATTTTTAAGTTGGAACATTGGGTGGGCTAAACACCTAAAAGCTATTGAACTCACAGTACTTTTTGGAGACAGACAAAAGACATCTATGGTATTTTGGCAACCGGGAGGAGAGATTACAATTCTGGTCTCATTTTCAATTATCTAAGATACAATGAGTAACTCTTTGTCTCAGACTAAGACTAGGTGTGTATATACATATATATGTATGTGTGTGTGTGTGTGTGTGTGTGTGTGTGTGTGTGTGTGTGTGCGTGTGTTTCATATTATGTTTTTAGTCATTTTTCATGTTTTTATCTTGGCTGTTGTGCTTCACTTTTAAAAACATAACTTTTCCCTAAATGCAGATGATCAATTCTAATAATCTGAAATCAATTATTCAAACAATTGTTAAGGAATTGTCTGTCATGAAGGGGTAAACTAATTCATGTTTTAAATATAACCTTTCAGTGATGCAACTGTTGAACCTCACTATTAAATGCACGTGAGTGATGTGTAAAAGCATGAAACGCTTAAAATTCACACAGATCCAGTCTGAGTACCAGTCTGTCTTACACATGTTTTCATCATTTCACATCTGTTGCATCTGTTCACTTTGCATGTCTCTCCACTGACTTCTTCACGCAGTGCACTCATTTCGCATCGTATTATTTCTACAGTCCTCCAAAGTTTTCAGATGAAACCAACTGGGCTTGTGTTGGTTGTTGGAGTAATTGGGAAGGCAGTTGTCATTGTATCACGAGACATTAAAGTTGCTCTTGTTTTGAATGTCATATTAGGTAATGTGCAACATTTTGTCATGTTTCTGCCTCATTTTGTATCTTTTTTGTAGCCATTTTGGATGTCTTCAGGTCTTTTTGTGTTGCATTATATGTTTTAGATGTTTAAGTTAGGAATGGCTTTGGGATGAGAATCCCACGGTATTGGTATAAGCTTAAATATGATACAAGGTTTTGCTGCGTCATAAAATAAACAAAGCATATTTTCTAACTACTTTTATTTCAAGTTGAAAAGCAAAAGTATCCATACTGCTGCTTAAATAATACAATACAGAGATTATTACAATGTTAACTTTGAAAGACAATGAATGCCAATGTTTTCTGAATATAAATGACTAGTGTTGATGTTTTTTGTGGTAGTATGGCTTTCTGCCCAGGGCGTCTCAGCTTAGGGAGAACCATAAGTCAGAAATAGAATCTTGGTTTAACAAGCAGACATCATTCTTGACAGTAGACCCTCAGTGAAATTGAAGATAATGTTTTACACCGCATAGGACTGACGATCACCAAGGTAATATTTGATTTTCAACTTATTATTCAGCACAAAATTAAAGAGCAGTTGTTAAAGAGCAAATGTTGGTCATTTTTGCAGAAGCCTGAACTGCATTTGCCAGACTCTTAGTTGAAAATTGCACATATTAACACTGGCCAATGCTCAGTTGAGTTTGTTTTCAGTGGACAGGGATTTTGTACAAAATGACTTGAGATGTGTAAAAGTTATTCACTGAAAATACCAAACTAACATTCCCAGTCCATTGCACCAATTTACATTTAGACAAGCGTGAAAACAATGTATTTGTCCCAATGTAATAACATGAGTTCAGTGTTTTTTAGTTCTTTATGTTATCTACAGGTTATATGCTCACATAATGTTTTGCAGAACAGGGTTTCCAGTCGAGTGTGTTTGGTTGTGTGTGTACAGATGGAAGGTCTAAGTGTGTGCAGCCAAATTGGTCTTATCGAAGTGAGGAAACCGTGTATTACCTTTCAGCCAGCTGACCGACTGTACACAGCAACAGCCTGGGGAGGAGCAGCTTTCTTCCTTACTGCTCCATACAGTGTGATCTAACTTCCTCTTTTTCTTTTTCTCTGATAACTCATTTTAAGGATATTCAACTTTAGAAACATTACGACTGAAAAATGTTAGCAGTTTTGAAACCATAATGTTTTTTAACACATACACTGACGGTAAGATTAATCCCTTTTACAGCTACGTCAAACATTTCGATAAAGCGGTAATGTAAGAGATCGACAATCTGTAGTCCTGCATCAAAATGCTAAAAACAATTTGAAATCAGTTTGTTTGTCGTAAAAATTAAAAAATTTTCATACTAAGAAATAAATTTAAAAAAAAAACATCAATTAATCTGTGTGTTTTTTTCTGTTGTTCTATATCAGCACTGTTTTCAAGAGTATTTCGTAAAGAGAGGCAACACGCACAGGTTTTTCCACAGCAGAAGGAGGAAGCCTTGCAGCAAGTGAGACTACCAATGCACATTCCCTCCTGTTCCCTCCCCTGCCTGCCTGCCTGCCTGTCTGCCTGCTCTGCTCTCCTCTACCACCCCCTCTCCTCTCCTCTCTCTCGGTCTGTATCTCACTCCAGCAGAAACACACTCTCTGCTGAGCGTGGGGGGATGGGCGCTCAGGCTCCTGCTCTCTTTCTCAGCCTGCTGCCATTGAACTGAACCAAACAGAAAATTAAAACAGACTTTATCTAGCTGGAATAAGACACGTAGGCAGCTTCAAAGTCTCACAACGACGGAGAAGAATGAACCATCAGAGCTCGCTGTGCTCTACAGGCAAATGAAGCAAACATTTTTTATTTTCTTTCTTTCCTATCCTCTGGCAACACAGGGTGTGTGCGCTCTGCATTGAGCAGGGGGGGAATGGAAATGAAAAGTGTGGAAGATAAGGGAATCAAAGGGCCTTCTTTTTTTTGGGAGGAATAATTAAAAAAATAAAAGTCATGAGACGCCTAGTTGTTCGATTGTGTATTGATATAAATTCTGATTTGGCATGTAAGTGGGACAAGAGTGGCTTTCAGTTTCTTTTCTCACTCTAGACACACACACACACACACACACACACACACACACACACACACACACACACACAAAACTGTCTCTTGCTCTCTCTTTTCACACACAAACACACCACACATCTACCTCTAGGGGGCTTATAGAGGGGAAAAAAAGGCAGGAAGTACCAATGAGGAGGCATACTTGATCACATGTACAAACACTGAAACACAATTTAACATTCTGCCTGACACACCCCCCTAATGCACACAGAGCTTTGCAGGCAGGAAGCTGTCCAGAGATAATTTGCAGCCACATCACACCACAGAGGGTTAATGTGATTTCCCACATTTGTGCGAGGCTCGTGAAGTGGATCACGCTTTATTTTAGTCTGACTGCAGCAGAGCGGGAAGGCACACACACAGACACACACACACACACACACAAACTATACCCAGTGATTAATGTGCGTCTTGGACTGTCTGTTTAATGGTGGTGCAAAATTCATAGATATGTAATTTGTTAAAACAGATATGGTATGGAAAAGGACACAATTGAAACTTGTGCTAATAGAAAAGAGTTTAAGCCAGATTTAGAAAAAGGGAATATCTTCCATCCCAAAGACCAGACACAGGGCCAGTTGTGCAGAAACACAGATTTAATGTGGCTTCCTCTCCCCGCCTGACTTAATTTTTTCTGCTTTGGCAAAAGGAAAGAACTGGAGCAGACTTTTGGGGATCCGGGCGCAGGTTTTTGCAGGCACATGCGCCATCTGGCGGCCAGAACCGAGCCAACACACAGCAGAAACTTTCAGCTATTGCTGCTTATCTGATGCGGTCCTGACGGTTCTGATTCGCGCTGGTTTGTTAACCAGTACTGTTCACTCCGTTCCCTGTTCGGCTGTTTTCAGATTACTTCAGCTTCTGAGAATTGCATTTGTTGCTGTTAGACTATGAATATTGAAGACACCACGGCTTAATCTTGCATTTATTACATTTTATTTGGGTAAAAAGCAGAACGTAGGTCTGCAGATGTATTGTGAAATGAAATCCACACTTATTGTCAAGGGACAAAATTGTACAAAATCAAAATTTTTCGATTTTATATTATGTTATCCACTCATCAAAAACATACCTGCAGTGTGGAGTGCTTTGATTCTGTCATGCATGTTTGAGAAATCCTTGAATCTCCCGTGGCAACCATTCATGGTGCCCAAACGCTTTGCTCTCATGCTGCTTAAATTCAAGTTTTCAGTTACATACAAAGAGTGTTTTGGTCTTATCAGACCATACACTTTTAAATTGTGCTCTAGTTTGTGAGTGTTATGTGGTGCTACCGAACACACGGCACGCACAAAAAATCAAAACAAAGTTTTTTACAAGTTTCAAAATTGTACATTATTAATTTTTTTATTATAATAACCTTTACATTACCAAAACCAACCACAAATGCTGCCAAAACTGGTCCAGTGGTGCTACAAATGTCTCCAGTTGTCCACTTCATTTGAGCTTTTCATGTTAGAGCTCCATCATTTCCTCCTCCACGGTCTTCTCCCCGGTCTCAACATACCGCTCTTGCACTCCGAGAGTTCTAGGGGGTCAGAGGTCAAGGAAAAAGCGCAACAAAGCCCAGCGAATGTTCGGCCCGCTTTATTATTACATAATATTTTTGAGACGACCGACACTTCTGCTGAGGTATGACCTAACGGCCGGAGCATGTTAAACTTTAATGTGTTTAGTTTGACTCTGAACCCAGATGAGTCACCGCCGTGGCTGAGAAAGGATACGAGCTGAACTGGAAGTCTGCCCCCACAGCCGCTGACATCATCGCCTGCAGATTCCTCTCCTCCAGGTCTCCGAAGCAATACCCGTTGGCCTTGTCCACCGCCCGCAAGACCTGAATCATGCTGTCCTTGTCCTGAGGATAGGAAAAGCAGTAGCATGTGATCTAGGGACTTCCCCCGAAAGAAATTCAGAGAAACTATCCCCCTGACAAAGCATGTGCCTAAAAATACTCTCACTGAAACCCTTGTCATACTTTGTATGAGGACGTTTCTATTTGTTGTTTCTGCGTCTGCAGATTTATTTTTTTTTTTTTTACTTTTAGAGAGATTTTGATGCCTTTTGAGAACACAGTGATCAGGCTTCCTCAGTCTAAGTCTCAAGTTTGGCTTTGTGAGATAAATTAGGATACATAGGAAGCAACAAAAAGTCGGACTTCTGATAAAAAGAAGACGTTTTGCTCCGTTCTCACCTATTGTCAAAGATTAGACTTGCTTTAAACTCGCAACATGAGGATTAAAATTGCAAAAAAAAAACAAAAAAACAACACTTGTAGTAATAATAGGTAAAATGAACATTTACAGTTCTAAGATGCTAAGATTCTGTATCAGAAGAAAACAACCAGATGATTCTTTGTTAATAAGTCCTATCAGGGAAAAATGCAGCAGAAAGCATAATGAATTTCCAACACTCCCGTCTCTTTACACATGACTGCTACTAGTCTTTAGCTTCAAAGGCTACAGGTTTATCACTGACCTATCTGGACATGCACACTGAGTGACTTTGAATTTCTCTGGAGGAGTGAATCATTTCACACATTATATAAAAGTACTTGTGGACTTTTTGACTGTGAAGGAGCTCATTACCATTAAGTTACTATAAAGCTAATACTTTATAGCAAAACTGAAGACTTTACACCGCTGGCTAAGGTTGCTTGGTAAGACATTCTTAAAATTTACTCGGGATTATTACTAAAGCAAAACACTTTAAAGCTGATGGGAGCCAATATCACAACTGTGAAAGACGGCTTGGATGAAATATGGAGTAGGATGTTATCAACTCAAGGGTCATCCATCCCTTCGTGCTCCAGTTAGACGGAGGCCAACTCCTTCTATTGTTCGTTCACAGCAGCTGAGACGTTAAAGCTCACAGGGTTTTTGTTTTTTTTCGCCACATTTGTGAAACGACTGAAAGCTGCAGCGGTACCTGCACATTGAGAGGCACGAAGGACACCAGGCCGTAGTCTTGGATAACTTCCGCTAACTTTTCGTTAAGATGGCGAAACTTTTTAAAGAAGGGGTCTGCGGCCAGGTGATCGAGAAGATAGGTCAGGTCCATGACCTCCGTGTAGAAGTCAAGGTTGAATGCTGTAAGGCAAAAAAAAAAAAAAAAGCGGAGCATAAAGACAATTGAGAGAAATTCCTCTTGCTTCTCGGGTTATAATGCGAGGAACACTTTGCGTACCTAGTTTTCCATACTGTTCAATCAAGTCCATCTTGGAGAGGATGTTGACGTGAGGAAGCTCCACGTGCAGCATGGTGGAGAGAGACGTGCACAGCACCGAGATGAACTTGGCCGGGTCGGCGCAGTAATGAGAGTCTACAAGGTGCACTGCTGTGAGCTGAGCATAAAAAAAAACACAACAAAAAACACACACAAACAGTGAGACAGACTGAGAATCAGTTCATATTTGGTCTAACACACTGGACAAATACATTTCTCTGTGATTACATTTAGTTGCTTTGTGTTCCGTTACTACAAGCTTCCAAATCTAGTGACTGATATTTCTGTCCATTCTTTTGCACCAGTCTTTTGCAACTTGTAACATATTTTTTTAACAGATCACCAGCTGTAGTTAAACTCCATCAGCTTTGACCAGCTTCCAAGTCCCGACCAAAACAAAAGCATCACCATGTCTTACCATGGGGTCTGTTCTATCCCACGATGTGTAATGTTAGAGTTCCAACACACACACATTATTTTGAATGAAGTTCTTTACTTGTGTTTTATGGCAACCCGCTGTGGCCTGTACTGAACAGCTGGACTTAAATATTCATATTAATGTATGTAGATGTAGACGAGTTGATTACTTCTGCACTGGGTTTTTCTCAGCAGTACTGGAGTGAAATGGGGATAGGTTCCGTGACAAGACACTGTATTTTGAAAGTGTTGCACAAAGAAAGGGGGGGGAACATCATTTATTATTGGTAAATAATCTTACTCTGAAATTCCACTTGGCCAGCTGTGAGAATATGTTCTTCACTGAACTCTGATGAGTGTAAAGCTCCACCTGTCCAGGACAGTCAAACAAGAAGTAGCAGTCACTGTACTGGGTCAGCTTGCTCTCCAGCCAGTCCAGGTTGGCCTCCACGTACTCCATGCAGTAAAGCAGTCCACCATTAGGGCCGAGTTTCAGGTTCTCCATCACATCGTCCAGGGTGACCAGCTCCGAAACGTCCACTGCACAGGAATAAGGAATCCCTTCGTTGGCCGGATCCATGTTCACCACCACCACCTTGCGTCCCAGGCCGGTCAGGAACTCTTGCATCCCCTGGCAGTAGGTGGTTTTACCCGAACCCGGTGGGCCGATGACCACCTGACCGAAGCGCAGGGAGGGTTTGGGTCCAGGCGGAGCGGACATGGCGTCAAGGTGTTACGAGCTGGGTGTGCAGAAGCTCACGGGAACTGGGACCAGCAGATGTGGCAGCATCAGGCTGGGTCGCTTACCGAGCAGCTACTACTGTTTGTTGCTTCTGGGAACAAAGAAAAGGCGCAAAAACCTCGCTTCCTCGCACGAACAACTAAACTAAAAATAATAAATAATAATAATAATAAAAAGTCCTGGACCTTCCTTCGATAAATAAGTTGAGTAAATAACCTAACCGCGGAAGGTTTGCGAAAAACCTACAATTAAACGTTACCTGAATAAAACTAGCTTAAAATCGACACATAAAACAATAAATAAATACCACATATCATCACATAAGTATGAAGCACGCGAACTTCAGCTGCTAGCTATCGCGCTAAAGCTATGAATGACATCCGGGTTATTCGGGCTGCTTTTCAAAATAAAAGCCGCCATTTCTTAATTCACACCATTCCTACGCACATTTCATTTTAAAATGTAACACTTAAAAAAACTAATTCTTTAAACATTTGTTTCTCAGATTCCATCTTTGTTTTAATTCAACCAAAAGTTAATTAAGGACTCACATTTCAAAAGTGCGCTGTATTTAGTCAATTTAGAAATTAAAAAAACACGCATCCGAATTAGATTTATGGTGAAGAATTGGAGGGATAAAACGGTATAAAGAGAAGATGAATGTAATCTTTAAAGTTAGGATACTCTGTTTAATAGTAAACTTAATGCAATTCCCCCTATAGCTGGACTCTGTCCAGGGAGGAAGAGCCTATAAATGGATATAATTTTTAAGTCTTGTCAAGAAATCTCAGATTTCTGTCAGCTTTATCTCTCTGTGCAGTGATTTTCTTCCTGGGAGGTGAAACTGTACCCCAGGTTGTATTGTTTGTTTCTCTATTTTGTTGGCCACTAGCAGGTTTTCTCAAAAGACTGCTCTTTATTAGATCTAACCATTTTTTTTAATGTGCTTTTTTTTTAATCCTGCTGAAAAAATAAAAATAAAAAAACATTCCCACATCATAATGCTGCCACTATCATATTTATAAGTGGGCCTAATGAGCTCTGGGGGTTTGTTTTCCTCCACACAGTTATTAGGATGTAGACCAAAATCTAAAATGTTAGTGTCAGCTGAGCAAAGGACCTTCTGGGACATGTTTACTTTGGATTATGAAAAACTGCAGATAATGGCTTCCTTCTTGCTATTCTTTAGTAAATGGCAGTTTCATAGTTTTAGTGTTGCAATTTAATATGCTAAATGAATATTACTTTGTGGAGCAACAGCGTCATTGTGAGGCACACAAGGGGAAATATGGACACAAAATTAAAAAAAAATTGCATTTTTTTATTATAAAAATCTAATAAATAAATCGGAGCTATACATTTTGCAGATAGAGCAAGATGTCATCTTTTTGATCCGATGCTGCCACCTGGCTGCCAGCCTCTGTACTTCATGCTGGTGTTGGGTTGTCGCCTCCATAAGGTGTCGCCTTCATCTATGTCTTTGGGTTTGTCATACACCGTACCGATGAGATAATCTGTCCTGGCCTTCTTCACAGGATGCAACACCAACTTTTCTCCATGATATCTGCAGTAAAAGAAATCCAGAATTTGGTTTCTTCCACAATTAGATGATCCTTGAATTAAATCCTGTCAATTTATTGATACTCTTTCAAGTATTCACACTCACCCAAAGCCTCTTTTGCAGTGTGGATGTTGGCCCTCATTCTCCAGAGCTTCAGGAATCCCAACCTGGCTGCTTCCCAGCCCTTCGCCGTCCCTCCAGCCCTGCTGCTCCATCACTCGTCGGCCAAAGCCCTGATCACATAAAAGAGATGTGAGCAATATTCACACACAGGAGAACAGGAACGTACGAGCTAAATAAGCCTGCTTACTTTAGTAAACCTCTCAAAGCTGCCAATCGACTGATTGTGTCCTGCTCCGTCTTCAACATCGTCCCTCAGCCTCTTCTCATAGCGCATTTTTATGTAGTCACGAGCGTCCATGTCGCCTCCATCTGTGAGAGGAACGGTTAGCATTATTCCATCAGCATAAAAAGAATGCTGTTTAATCCATTACGTAGTCACGATGACGATTACAGGTGATAGAAACGGCTCAGATACCTTTGTCGTAGTAAACGCTCATGTCGACGTCCCAGTCGTCTGCCGTTTGCTCGTCAAAATCTACGAAAAGAGCAGATCCGCGTTATTTTACAGGGAAGGTAGATATTAAATGAATCGGGTTTGTTTCCCATCTATTCTTGTGAGAGCAAAATGTGTTCATGTGCATCTAATAAAAGTAAACTTTTTCCACAAGAAAAAAAGCATGAAATACACATTTAACTTTTTTTGCTTTATAATTACAGTAAAAAAAAAAAATCACAACTAGATCCACTGAACAACTTTTTTCACTCAAGACATTTTCAGGCAAAAAAAATCTGCCATGGAACAGAATGTGGAGAAATTCAAGAATTAAAACTTTTACAAGCCTCTGTATATTCCCTACTTTGAAAATCATCTGGAAAAAATCGAATTAAATTTGCCGTCTTCCAGTCTTACCTCCCTCCTCCTCCTGCCAGTACTGAGCGTCGGTGTAGAAAACCAGACCAGAACCTCCTTTCTCCCACTTTAGCTCAATCTCTTCCTCATAAAGCCTCTCTTTGCTCCGCTCCTGGCTGGTCACGTCGTCGTGCAGAGCCTCGTGGCGTTCCCACTCTTCACAGCGGTCGTCATCCTGCAACCAGGGATTATTTTATAAACCCAAATGAAAAGGCGATCATGTACCTTAACAAAAAGATTGCTTTTTTAAAATACTCTTAATAAAACGTACATCATCTGCATTTGACTGTGTGTCCTCCCCTTCTTCCCCTTCATCCTGCGCGTCGTCGGCCTCCGTTGCCTGTGCGCCATCAGCCAGCGGCCTCGATTTCCAAGACGGGGCCTTCAGAGAGCCCGGCCCCGATATCTCGTGTCCGGCGGCTGTTAACACCGTCTCCTCTGTGGCAGGAAGGGTGCGCGTGTTGTGGTAGTGGAAAGGCACGTTTCCGTAGCGACGGCTGGAGCTGGTCTTCGGGAAGGCGAGGCCCAGCTTCCGGATGAGGCGCGGAGGGAGGCGACAGGACTGGATGAGTTGGAGGAAGACTTTGATGGACGTGCCCACGTTGCCATTCTGCATCAGAGCAGGCGGGTTCAGCTCAGGCAGCCTGCTGAGGTCGGCTTCAGTGAAGAGCTCGGTGAGGGACACATGGTGGCGCTGCTCACACTTGGTTTTATAAGGGAAGGAACCTTCACCTGAAATGACAAACGCAACGTTGGGCAGACTTTATATACATATCTTTTATCTTTTCTCCAACATCCGAGGCGCCATTTCAAAACATTTATGCGTTTGTCAGCCTTAAACTTTCGGTTTGTTTTGAAGATTTTGTTGCCATTCTTCTGTAACGTTGGGAACTTGAGTACAAAACTTTAACAAAGACGAGTTTGATCATCTGCATGGCCTTTAATACTCGTTTGAGTAATAAAAGGAAATTTCATTGTTGCTCCGTTTTGTTTCTTTTTTAGTATCAGGACAAACTTAGACGAGGCATTATTTTTTTAACCCTTACGATTTGTGTAAACATATTCACCTAATAAAGTCTATTTACATTCCAGTTTGTGATCTGTGATTGCTTTATACCGTTTGTAAAAAAAAAACAACAACATTATTTAAGAAATTAACTCCGTAAAACATCAATGCCAATGCTTTGCCACAAAGAATCACAGATTCAGTTAAAACAAATCCTGGTCCAAGAAGGTTAGTGTGGGGGATCAGTTGCTGAGGACTTTGGATCAAGGAACCCCCCCCTTCCATCAAAATATGAGTCTATTTTCTGTTTCTACGAATGTTTTGTTTTCTTAAAAAGCACTGTTTCATTGTCCATGTTTAACGGAATATTCAGATGTATGTTAGTAGCTATTGGGACTAAGAGTGAAACAAGTTGGACGATGATCAGTTTTGAACAGGCGCTTAGGGCAGCCTCGGGTCGGAAGGGTCCTAAGTTTAAAAGGAAGAAGAAGCGGAAGAAAAAA
>CAEGAF010100480.1:0-11547 GCA_903067075.1 Micropoecilia bifurca
ACAACCATGCACACACACACTCACACCTAGGGGCAATTTAGACAGACCAATCAACCTGACAGTCATGTTTTTGGACTGTGTTTGTTTAATTAGCTTTTGCCTCACAATAAACGAAGTCATTATTTAAAAACAGGTTTTAACTCCTGTCATCTTGGTCCGATATTAAAATTAGTTTGACCTGAAACATTTAGGAATGACAAAAAGCAAATACAGGTAGCACTGCATCTTCAAAAATGGCTTCTCTTGTAAATTTACACATTAATCATTTTCTGTAACAGCTGCTGTCTATAAAGTCTGTTAACCGCTCACTAAAAAAAATGGCTTGAAACTGCAGGAGTCTCAACAAACATAAAGAAACAGACTGCGCCCAATATGGTGCAACAAAACCATCACTGTCTGCAACAGGCCAGGTTAGACATACTGCCAGATAGTAAAACACATGATGGCTGATCATCTGGGGCAAAATAATGTCAATGATGCATCATTTACTACATGTTTGCCTGAGCACATTTGTCTTCATGTCATTTCTCAAACAAAGACTCTGTCAGTTTAGAGGCCCCCCAAAAATTGATGTGTCTACAGGCAGCCATCACTTGCCCACAGGCCCATCCTTCATCAGTGAAATGGTGGGAGAAATTTGTCAAATGCAGCATTTCAAAAAATATGTCACAGCAGAGCACGAGTACCACAAGTATATAACAGCTTGTAGATATTTCTCACCTCTCTAACGCAGAGTGCTGTCAGGAAACAGTGCATGTGTTGCCAGAGTAAAGTGTTTGTCTACTTGCACAGCGGATCGGCGAAGGAAAATAAGACTGTTGCGCACGTGTGAGAGCCAAACTGCGAGAAGCAGCAGTCTGCAGAGGCAAGCCGACTGCCTATTCCACTGTCGTCGCAGAACAACCGTTTGAAAAATGTTTTGACTCCCAAATTGCCCTGCAAACTTTTTTGTTCAACTCTGCTGTATTTTAAACAATGTAGGATCAAAAACAATAAGCCAACAGAGATCCTAAAATATCCCATATCCATTTTATTAAATTTAGATCTCTCATCTGCATATCCAACCAACAGGATGCCGCTGACTGATTCAGATTACCGCATTTAGATCAAAGCTCCTGTCTGAATAAGTAAGGATGAGTATTTGCTATAAAAAACACATCAGAAGATTTTTTTATACCAAATACTCATCTATCTCTATATCTAATGATATAGATATATATCATAGATACAGTATCAGCTAAATTACTCCCACAAGATAAGTTGCCTTTTGTATGAACTAATTGCTGAAAATTTCTCCCCATGTGATCTCTGACTTTCCCGTCTCTGTTTTATAATCAGCTTCTCTTGCTTATGGACTAAGAATCCAGTTCATCAATCCTGGGGAGCAGAGGACAGCTCAGTGAACCCAGATGAACTCTGGTGGGGATCGTGGGGTAATATGACTGTAGAGATGTCCTTGTTCAAGATAAACCAAATGCAAACATTCATTAAACCTGTGGCCCTCAGCGGTTTACGAAGGGGACCAAGTAGTACAACTCGTAAGTAGGCTGCAAATTATCGCAAACAAGATAAATTATGTGACATGGAAATCAATGAGGCTGCAAGTTCAACCTTCCAGGGTAAGTTCCAGGTAGCCAGGCTGCTACCTGCAAAATGCTGAATGCAAAAAGTATCTGCATTTAGCATTGGTCATTATATTTCAGCATTTTGAATACTTTCTAGTCCCTTTATAATCGTAATTGAGAAGACAGTTTGAGTGATGACTGGACTTAGCATTATCTGCTTCATTACCACCTGGAGCAAAAAAAAGGTGGGGAAATTGTGCACAGTAAAAGCGCCAGAGCAGGAAGTTTGAGGTGGGTCATTGCAAAGTTGAGCTAATCTGATTAAAACAAATCAGCCAGTGAAATCCCTTAAAAAATGAGCTGTCAAAACGCATGATTTGATTTATGAGATTAATATCCAAAATGTTAATGAGCTCATAAGTGAAAGAGCAAACATCTTCAGCACTGTCCCACAAAGCAATTCTTGCATCCATTTAGTAAAATAAATTGTGCTGGGACATGTAACAAGATCGGAGAAACGTGGACTCGCAAAATGAATAAGACAAGAAATGACATGCAACTGCTAATGGTCTCCACAAACTTGTACTCTCACTGCTAAGACCTCATCGGCACACTTAAATCTCTGGTTATTTATGGTCACTTTTTTTGTCACAACGTCATAGTGGGCGCTAGCTAGCAGGCTGTTTATTAAGAAGAGAAGAAGAAAACAACACTGAACTGAAAAAGAAAAGGCCATCGGTCATCAGGAAATCAATGCTGGTTTTTCTTTGTCCTCAAATTTCCACAAGTAATAAATCAGACACACCTTTTCACTGCAAACTACAAGCATCTCTGTCTGAGCTGCAGGTTTGTGGCGTACAAACAGCAAATTCTTAGTCAACAAAAGCATTAATCAAAAAGGTAACAAAGTTGGAAGCTTACAATGTTGTAAAACATTTTAGAGAATCAAAGTTTACTGTGCATGAAGTTGCCATGACAGTCAGTAATTTGTATACAGTAAAATAAGTAACAGGGGACAACAAAAGCCATTTGCTGAATTAACTCAAGTCTGCATTCATCAATTACAATTGCCTAAATTACAAGAGTATTTGTGAGACCCCACAAAGAAAGTGCAAGTCAAGTCCTAAGTCTGTTGCTTTAAATTACCAAAATTTATTTGATCAAAACACGATACTTTTATATAAAGTCAATTTCAAACTGAAGAGTTACTAACTCACCATTTATTCCGATTTTGAACATTACTATTCAGAAATTATTAAATATTGAGTGTGTTTAAATAAAACGAATTAATCACAACCATACATGCAGGAGGTTATATTTATGAAAACAAAAGGCTTCTTGGTGGTCCACTTACTGACAAAAAATTGGCCCTGAAATATCGCAGCATTTTACATTTCAAGCCGTCATCAAATCTCACCTAGTGGTTAAAAAAGGTAATAAAAATCTTACCAAGCAATTTTACAGTGGGCAATATGATAATGTGAGAGTGCAGACATTAAGTGCTTGTTTATTAGAATCATTACCAACCTATAGAACAAGTCAGCAATACATGATTGATGGAAATCATTAAAAATGTATAATATTCACGAGCATCCTTTAATTGAGGACAAAAGGGGCTTTTCCTGCATGATCGCAGAAAAACAGTTCTTTCTTACACTTCAATGTTTTAGCAACCTTCACTTTCAAAGTCAAATGCAAAGAAAAGCTTCACTCTTAACCAGTGACAGGAAAATGACAGGCGCCATGCTGTGCTGGCAGCAGCCCCCCCACCCCTACCAGCCCCACCCACCCTCCTTTTCTGACCAAAGTCGGGAATGACGCCACCAACAATACTTAACACAAAGACATCAGACGAGCCTGTTTAATATGCAGTTACCATGGGAACTCCAGCCTAACATCGTCTGTCAAGCATATCAAAATAAGATAAAGAAAATAACAAGAGAGGAAGAGAGAAGAGCCTGTGGGGATTTATTTGGCTGGCTGACACATACACATGTGCGAAAGAGGGAGAAAGAGGTGAACCATCACATGGCACCGTGCTGAAGGATGTGACAGTTCATGCAGAGATAGGCGCACAGATGTGACAAGGTGGAGACAGTGGTGGCGGTGGTGGTATGAGGATGACCGAAAGATATTATAAAAAGATTGCAATTTTGAAAAGATAAGACATTTTCAAACAATTGAATTAATTGTCTGACAGCGTCGAGATGAAAATAGGTACTGTATGAGGATTAGTTAGATTTTTTTTTTAAAAAATGGCTACAAACCGATTAAAACAAAAGAATACAATGGCACCGTTTGTGTATAATTAGCAGTTTTATTTGCAGCGTCATCAAAACTAACAACTTAGGTTGAGGCAGACAACCATTCCTTCAGTCTCACAGCAGAAAGCAAACGTAGCCAGACTATTAGATGTTGAACAACAAATAGGTCGATAAACATCTCTGTCTAACTGTTTGTTTTTTTTCCAAGACAAGTTAGAGAAATTAAAATTAATTCAAGCCTGGAGGTTTGAAACTCATTTACAGAGTATCTCGGCCTCAAAATAGTTTCATATTATAAAACAATTTGCAATGTAAAATGAGACCAATAATAAACCCATTTAAACTAAATTCACTAAACATGAAGCGTCTGCCACTTATAGTGGTCATGCCACTATTTTAAGACTATTTCCCCAGATTCCAGTTAGGATTACCAAAATTATTTCTGTTTTATAAAAGCCTAGATGATGGATGAAAGAATTTTGGAGTTTTTTTCATTTTTACCTTAATTTGCATAAACTGACATTACTATGCCTGTAAACATTTTTGAAAAAGTTATGTTCCTTTATTGGATGCTAATAGATTGATTCACAGCATTTTAAGCAATTTGAGGATTTTGAATTTGAAGGCCAACAGCTGAGGAAGCACACCACAATGAAATAATCATTCGAGATGTTAAAGTTGTGATGCAAACAGGTTGTCCAACTAGAGTATGAGTATACAGCCACCAAAAGCTGCTTCAGCACAAGAAAGTAAATCTTGTGGAGCAGTCGACACAAAGCTCAGATCCTGGGTAGCGTATAAATGGAGTGTGAGCAAAGCAACCTGCAAACCTGACCTGTTGCACCAGTTTTGTCTGGGAAAAGGGACAAAATTCCAGCAAACTATTGTAAGAAGCTTGAGGGAGAATATAAAAAATAATAATTCAATGGAATCACACAGTTTAAAAGGAAATTCTACCAAATGCTTAAACTAATGTTTTGATGGATGTTAAAGATTAACCACAAAAAATACCCTCTCTCAAATTTAGAAAATAGAAAAATGCTTAGTAATCCTGACCTATCTAAAACAAGAAGCACCACAAAGTCAGGGACCGAGGAGAAAAGCTTTTTATTTTAACTCCAGCTGCGTTTTGCACCAGTAAACTAGATTACAAAAAAGTTGCTTCAAATATTTGGCTGTTAAGATGTGAAATCTGAAAAATTTGGCATGCGTTTGTGTATTCAGTTCTTGCTTTGGTCAGATAAGAGCAAAACTGAACTACTAGATATGCATGCATCTACATGTGAAAATGGAACAAAAAAGACAGTGGCAGATATCTGCTTTTCTTGTACAATCCAATAAAAAAATGGAAAAATGAAGAAGTGTTATTTGATGGCGAACTTTAAAAGGTAATTCAATTATTTGACTCAGCAGTGGTCGATTCTTTAAAATAAAATAATCATCGAGCTTCAAAAGACTTGGAAGGTGCCTTCGAACAGCTGAAAAGAAATAATCCCATTATTAAAAAAAAGTTCTCTCCACAACAACTAGATAAGTTAAAGGCATTCTTACTGTAAGTGGGGTTTTTTTGTTTTTTTTTTTTTATAAAGGAAACATGAGATTTTGTTAGAAGATGTCTAAACTTTCCCAGATGTGAAACAAGATTCTTCAAAGAGATAAAGCCATTTCCGGCTTGTATCGGAGCAGTTAGGACAGAAGAGGATGGAAAGGGAAAAGGCTCTACAGAATCCATCAGCTAAGGTTCACCTTATCTGTTAAACAGGGAGCAGTGGGATGCGGCGGGCATGCTGCCAGTCGAACTGGGTCATTGGTGTTTATTGATAATGTGCCTATGATGGGAGTGGAATCATACTTTCTTAAGTATATGAGCGGTAAGAAGGCATCAGAGTCTGAACGGACGCAGATCAACGTGCAACGATTACCTGAGTAATCTACCGTGAACCTAGTTCCAGTTTTTTTTTCCCCACTTAATTTTGTCACAACTGTCAGCAGCATTTTTCACAAATAGGAGTTTATTAAATACTTTTTTTTTCATCTTAAAGGATTTTAAAGACAGATAGTTTTGCATTGCAGGACCTGAAAATAAAACCTCTAATCTTACAAAATCAACTTTGCTTTTCTCCAAAAATGTAAATCCAGCAACACTAATTTTAGAAACAGAGCATGTATGCAAGACAGTCATCTCCTATCCTGAAAGCCATTACTTTTACTTGCATTCGCTATGATGGGTATCAGCAATGACATTGATATTCTTCAGAAAAAAACAGTAAAAATCCATTACTGCAGGTGTTAAAAACCGAGTGTCTCATCTTTGCGATGGCGTGTGATTGGCCATGTAAATATCCCCGTGTCAACCCCATGTTGCCATTCATAACTTGGGCATAGTAATTTGTGCATCTTTTGCAGTCATAATGCACAACTGACAGTTTATTACATGCTGCTATCTTTGATATGCCTTTGAAAGCTCCTCTGACTTGAAAGTAATTTGAGTTTATCCAGTGAAGAGTTCCAGATAGGCTCTCTGCTTCAACGAGGTATTACAAATCAATCATAAAATGCCTCCACAAAGGCCTTGAGGGGGGAACTGTATTAAAGTTGCCTTACCTTAAACAAACAAGCTCGCTGAATTATTATGCAAAACAAAGCCGCCTTCTGAGAATATATTGGCTGGAATGTAGATCACACCCTATCCTTGCCTGGAAAATTGAAGAGCATCACTGCCTGCGTACATCTACTATACAACTATCTTGACTAAGTTTGACTAAGTAGTTAAAAGAATGCATGCCACTAAAAGACACAGAGCTTTTTGGTCGAAACTGGCACAGGGTTTAGAGAAAGGAGCATCACTCCGTCTGCACCTTCGTAACAAACATGGGGTAGGTTAAACGTGGAGCAGGTGAAAGGAAAAACGAGATGGGAGGATGCACAGAGAGTTCAGAGGCATATGGACAGATGGGTGGATTTCAGATCTAATTTGCCCCCCCACCTCCACCCGCCGCCTCCTCCTTTATTCTGACTGCCTCAACAAACTCGGGAGTCTGGGAGATTGTGTGGCCTGTGGCGAGGCTGCAAAGGAGCCAGATACTCGAGGGCTCGCAGTCTGTTTGACTTAGAGGAGAATGAACAAAAGGGGGCATTAGTGATGAGAACAGACAAGTCCACTTGTTTGTCCAGCAAATGTGGAAACACAAACTGCTGGATGCCCAAACCGAACGTCCTCTGCTACTGCCGGTTATTTAATGAGACATGTTTTGCTGCCGCAACTTTTCTAAAATGCAGCTTAAAGCATCATCTGTTAAGCTGATGATAAATATTCACATTCCACAATAAAACTGATCTGATAATACAATGCTTGGGACATGAGGGAGATATTTAATGATTGGTTATGTTACCATCTCAATCTGTGTCTGCCATTTAGGAGAAGAGTACTGTCTCCTAAAAATTGATTTTGATTCGCTATTACAGCCTTAAAGAATTTTAAATGTTAAGTGGGAAATATACCCAGTTTATCTTTTCTTTTGTCATCCTTACTCTTAAAGTTTTGACAAAACTGTGTTTTATTCTCCTGAAACATAGCAGAAAATTAATGCACCTCTGCACCAAAACAAATCAGCTGAGCGAGAAGGTTATTTTCCTGTTGACGTTTGGTCAAGTTTTCCATCGGAACCAGAAATAACTTTATATTTCAGTTTGAGGTTTAAACATATCTGTTTACTTTGAAGAGGAAAGCAGAATGCTGTGTCAAATGAAAGCATTATATTCTACGGTAACAAACAGGATTTTGTGGCAGCATAATGTTCTAACCACAAAAAAAGTTTGATAATTTATTGAAAATTGCTTCGGAGCATTTTTGTTAAACAAGGACTTTTTGTAATTTTAGGTCAAGTGTATTTAAAAGGTTATGAAGAAAATGTAGATAATTATCCCAGATCGTTGACTTCGTTGGCCGATGTTTTTTAATACGTTGTAAAGTATTAAAGTTCTTAGATTATGTTTTTTTTCTTACATCAAAGATGTCCACAACTCATTTCTCCAAACTTTAATTCAAGTCTAAAATGAAGTTTATGAAAAAAATAATAATCAACAAAGTGTAGATGCCTTCTAATGCACCTTAAAAAAACTATTTAATTGCCAATTATCCATTATAATCACTACACTTAAGCCTGGAGAACCTGTATTATTACTATAACAACCACCCACTAATATGCTAGGAAACAATATTGATCACTAACTGATTTGAACTTGTGGGCTAACTTACAACCCTGGATAAGTAAGATAAGTCAAGTCTGAAATTCTTGGTTTAGTCAGTCCTTCTTGCAGAATCAAGTCCCTTATGTAATTCTCAAACATTTTTTTGTTTTTGTAAAATGTTGCCAACATGACTACAAAAAAACCCCACTGATTAGATTAAAGTGGAGCACTCTCTTGCTTTGCTCAGGCTTATTAACCAGCTAATTTGTCATCTTCATTGTCTTCTGGTTTTCCCTGAAAAGCGATCTGATAAATTGGATTATGCATGGTCAGCTTGCCTCGGTTCTTTCCCTTTCAGCGCACACACGCACCAGCAGTTTCTTAAAAAAAAAAAAAAACTAACTCGGCAAGTTTAAGAGGCTTTTCAAAAAAAAATGACCACCTTTTTCAGACTTCAGACGGCAGCAGTTCAGACCCTCAGGAGTCCGAGGCGCCCATGCTGCCCCCTGCGCCACACCCGCGCCAGTACAGCCCCTCTTCAATTAGCTCATTATCCTAAGCATCAGCTGTTAGCCTTTGGCTCTATAAAGGGGTTGGGGAAGAAAGAAAGAAAAAAACAACAACCAATTCCTTAAGCATAAAACGTGCTCAGAAATGGGTCTGGAGAAATTCAGATCGTTTTCTCTTTTTTTTTTTTTCTTCCTCCATGCGTTTATAGATTTAGACAGCGATAAAAGGTGCACCTGCTTCCTACTGGGCCCTGATAAGCGTGAAATAAAGGATGCTGCTCATTCTGTGCTGCTTATTAAAACCAGCCTGCCGACCATATTGGCCGCGTTAACGCTGCGTGGCAACACCCTCCACATCCGCCCATGGACCTCTAGCCACAAAAGCGATCCATTTGCACGGAATTTAAAATACAAAATAAATAAACGAAAACGCCCGTTTCAACAGCAAAGCTCAGCACCGGCGTGAGATGCGATCCCTCCTCTTCCCTTTCTGCTTCTGCAGAAGTGTCACTTCGCGATAACCGGTGTAGCGCAGCAAGCCCGCACCTTAACAATGCAATTAAAAGCTGCCTACCTGCCCAGTCAGGTTCGGAAGTCAAGGTTCTGGTCATTGAGGTTGCAGGACACCGTCGCCACCGCCCCGGAGAGCGTCTCCCTCTCTCTCTCTCTCTCTCTCTCTCTCTCTCTCTCTCTTTCTCTCTCTCTCTGCCGCGGGGAGATGCAGCGCTGCAGGCTGGGACAGCAGACAGGCACAAGCCGGTAGCGATGGCTAACAATCAGGAGGAGAGCTGGAAGGACAGAAGAGGGGCGTTTTCACGTTGGAGGACAGGGGAACTCCCAGCGTCGTGCGTAACATGCCGCGCACATGACACGCAGCGTCCTAAGAACTTCACGGGTTTTTTGGGTCAAGCTCTCCGACGGGAGCTTTCACGTCTTTATTAGCCACCTGCTACCCTGCTGCACAAATTGCAAAAGAAAAAAAAAACAACTATTTTACTCACTTGAGATAATTAAGATGATGGGTGAAATATTCATTGTGGTTGGTTGGCACGTTACAGAAGTAAAATGTAAAACAGATTCGAGATTTTCTTACCATCCAGTCAAAGTCTAAAATCTGGTGCAACTAATTAAATAAAGAAAGAGGATATATGGATTTTTTTAAAAAAAGTTTTTAAAACAAATATCTGAAAAAAAATGTGCCATACATTTTATTTACCTCCCAGTACGGGCCACCAAACTCTGAGCAGAAAAATATGATGCTGCCACCATGTTTCTCTGAGGAGTCAGAGAAAATACAAAAAAATAAATAAATAAATATTCCACATAAATTTGTAAGAATAGAAATAAATAAAAACCACAGTCCTTTCACTTCACAATTAGGGGATACATTATGTTTTGGAAAAAAATCCAATCAAAATGCTGAAGTTTGTGTTTTGGAATGTGACAAAATGTGAACTGTAAGTGCAGCACTATGTTTGTTTACATACGTGTTATTTAGTGTCCCACTGATTTTCTGAACACTTCCATACTCATATGCATATGTCAGCCCGTCTTTAACTCGAGAGATCCAGGAAGATTTGTCATGTTGCTGCTTGCATCTAGCAAGCTGTGGGCTGAATGGATGAAGGCTGAGAGCATGATGTATTGCTTCGGTGACTCACAGGAACCTTCTGTGCTGAATGCCCTTTCTGGCATTCATGCACAAGTGTTGTGTTGAAATGCAAATATGTATAAAGCAAAATCAATTCCTGTCACGCTTCAGCTGGCTCTCCTTCAGCTGGATGTGCAGAAAAAAATAAAATAAAAATAAATCTTCTGATATAGAAAGCATGAATTCAAATTCAGAATATGACTGGATGTGGTAAAACTCTGATAAATTATTGATTGCAGGCTTTAACGACTACAAACCAATAATTTAAGACATCCATGGATTATTTACTTCTTATCAGATCGAAGTTGTTCCAAGCGGAGCTGTTTGACTTCTGTCCACACGGTGGCAGTCATGCGCCGCCGTCACACTGACAATCAAAGCAGATTGGAATGTGCGAGACTTAAATGCGTCAGGCTCAGCAGCAATCACGTGTTAGACGCCTGAAAGAATTTCTTTCGCTTTGCACCTGCGTTCGGTGATCATTCATATCTTCTGACAGTCTCTGAGAAAACCCGAGGCTGCAACTCCACGTGTGGAAAATGTGACAGCAGCAAGTTCCGTCTTTCACATGAAGCGTTGTAGCGTTTTGGCTGTTATTTTAGACAGCGCAGTGCCTCATCTCTGCTGTGTTTTATCTGGTGTGTTATGAGACATAAAAATGACAGTGACTAATAATAATAATGATAATAAAACATACTCACTTTTCTATTCACAAAAAGATTTATCCTATGGTTTACCAGAAATATGTCACCACCTCTTGCTAAGCCCTGTCGGTGGGTGCTAGGGTAGTCATTTATCCAGCAGCCCATTGTGTTTTTCAGTTGTTGTTGTTTTTTTTAATTGACAGGAAATTTTAAAATATTACTTGATAATGATGTAGGGACACCGGGTATGGTTATAACATGGGGAGAGTTGTAACGCCACCAGTTCCACCAATCAGGGATAAGATAGGAGTCACATGATAATTTCAACATTTACCCGCTTCCTCCCCAATCCCATATTGTGATTGTCAAGGCTGGAAACAGGCACATGCAGATACTGAGGAGAAAAAACGGATTTTGAGGTAAGAAAGTAAATTTTTTGATCATGACTATATTTTGTCTAGTACTTATACTGTTGCGGATAAAATCACACGACTTACATTAGATGAAAGTGTAATTTCTCAGGCAGAAAGTGATGCACTTTCCCGTCCTAATTTCAAACCACTATGCTACTACAGCTAGCTAAACATGGCTGACAGGGTTGGGGATGGTTGTAAACACATCTTTAAAAAGTGTTAGAACCATCCCCTTACATACAACTAAGAACATTTTGATTTTAATAATTTTACAGAATGCCTAGGCAGTGGATATGAAAGACTGATAGAG
>CAEGAF010100491.1:0-15228 GCA_903067075.1 Micropoecilia bifurca
AAATAAATAAAACATTTGAAAAAATGGTTAATGATTATCAATAAATCTTTGATTCAACAGGTTTCTAATAATCATGTATAGTGCTGGGACGTCTAACCAGTGAGATAGTGGAAAGAATTCCCAAACATCCCAGTTTACACAAATTTAAAATGTGAACCCTTACCATGACCTCTGAGTTAGGAATGGTACAACTTGCCCATCAACATTAAGTCTATTCTTAAATAAATGGGCAAGACAAGTAATGTGTTGACAATTTGTTTTATGGGTGAAAGTTAATTACGAGAAGTTGTTCAAATTAATTTCAAACTGAAAGGAAACGGACAAACCACCAATGCGTGAAGGCAAACATCAAGTAATCACGTGTCGTTGCTATAAGGGGAAACTCTGGGTCTTCTGGGTTGAGAAGAGGTACTTTCCAAAAGCAAGAGAAATCATGATCAGTGATCTAACGCATGAAAACTGTAAAGAAACCTTCAACTATGATTAAAACATTAGCTTTAGTAATGTGCTATGATTAACTGTCCTTTTAAAATGCAGCCTATGTTATTCAAGGGATTATTTATAGTTGGAGACTACATTCATAAAACTCCATAAACTGTTTTGGGGATTAAAAAAAAAATCTTAAATGGTTGAAAATGATTTGAAACTTCTTGTTACCAAATGAAGCAAAGAAAAAAAAAAGCTGTGGCAAATTGCAACCGAAGCAGAATGCAACATCTCTGAGCAATTTCCAATCCTGCAGGTCATCACATCCTCATGACTGCCCAGCAAGCCTTCGTGTCAGTTTTTAACACAACGGGTCTTTGCACAAGCTGATCCACAGCTACAGTGCCGACCGCATTCACGGCAACTTTGGAGGAAGATTATTTTTGTCATGCAAATTATTTGTGCTGGCTGAGAAATGTTTTGACCGTTATGCTATAGATAGACGAAGCCTACCAGTGCTTCTCAAGGCTCCACAATGTCACACACTCCTAGGAGGTTCCCACGGTTAATAATTGAGGAGAAGGCCCACGGGATCACAGGTCCTCCCTCTACAATGCATTGCAGTGGCTATGTGGTGTGTTTCCACAATTTTCCCTCCTAAAGTGTGGTTAATTCCCAGAAAAAAAAAAAGAAAACTCAACATGTCTGTTATGGTTGGACGTAAATGTCTTTTTCCCAGCCTCACACCAAAAACAACACGCAGATGGCACCTGATGCCTGCTAGGAAGACTTAGTGACTCCAAGATGTAACTATTTGCTGTATTCTGTAACTTTATTGAATTTTTTTTATATCTTTGTTACAATCCAGCTCATTGTGGGTGATGACAAGATGAATAAGGGTCCTCATCTAGTCTTGTGACCAGTGGTTGAAAGAAATGGGCTTTTGTGTCATTTTATATTTATATCCCAGAGAAACAGAATGTCACGGTTTACTAAGTGAACATTTTTAGAAGTTCTAACAAATGGATTTTGTTTTTACATGTATTTACACTTTAAGATTTTTTAAATTTATTTTAAAAGCAATGTCAGATTTAACAACAATTGTGCCACCAGTAGCTTTGTTGATCAATTATTCTGTAAAAGATGATTTTTTTTCCCCTCCTGTAAATAAATTAATTTAAGTTAAAGGTTAAGGTTTTTTCTAATTGTTTTAGTGTAAGACTAAAGCTTCACTCACACAGCAGGTCTTCATGCTCAATGCAGATTTTTGCAAAAAATAAAACATTTTGTGTAGTCATTAATACTACTAATAAAATGCTACTGCATTCGGACTTCTGTGTGACTGGTTTACAACCACAAATCAACCCGCGTGCGCAGAAGAAGAAGAACTTTGGCGTCACACAGCAGGAAATAGTTTATGGAAGTAAGAATGGATGCTGCCATTTATGGATCTATTTTATTCAGCAAGGAGAGTAGACAATGTCACGAGATTAAACAGTCATAAGAAAGCACATATGTTAGCAACGGGAACAAGGAGTGGTAGGATTGTGGCGTGATCTGCTTCAGTGACACAGACTTCTTTCACAAGTTCAGATTGATCAGAATTATAATCTTCAGCCATTGTTTATGTCTGTATTTAGCATGACTAGCTTCTGCTGGTGCAGAATTATGGCAAGTCCTATGGTGATGACATAAAAGAAGGACAAAATCATTTTATTGAGACTCTAGTCGCTTTCCAAACTATTGGATATGTATCCAATTTAGTACCACACACAGAGGATGGCACAGATTGGGATTTTATGAACGGGAGACAGGAAGGAAGGTTGAAAATCTTTGCTTTGGTCTGTTTAGACTATCACGAAAAAGTCAAATATGGGTCCCATATGGGGGGAAAAAAAAAATCTGATTATTGCATTGCATTTGCTTGTCGTCTGTACATAGTCTACACAACTACTCTAAAAGATAACCATGTTAGGTCCTCAACACTGTAACTAATGCTCAACCTCATTGAGCAATAAACAGAGATAATCAGTCTACAGTGCTCACCTATGTCACAAAGGGGAAAACACAGGACGGTGAGAGGAGACATGGGACGACAGCAGACATTGGACTCCTGTTCAAACCACCCATGGGACTGTTTTTTATAAATTTTAGTTTTAGCTTATTTTTGTACTTCCCTATTTTTCTTTGTTGCACACTAGTGGAACTTGGTTAAGAGTTGAGGTTAAGAAAATGTTGTGCTTAGACATTTAACACGTTTTACAGAAAGTATTCCCATGCAAATGGATCCCATGGTATTCTGGGACATGTACATCTAAAAATTACTCAACGGTGGCAGGTTGTGCACTGAAAACCAGTATGGGTGCTTGACCAAGTTTCCATGGAGCATGTGATTATATTGGAATAAAACTGGATGGATTCACACAGGGTTTTCTTCCCCCCATCTTGTAGTTTTAGTTTCTGCTCATCCTCTCGCGAGCCTAACAGAGATATCCACACCACATACGCTGGCCGGATTCCAAAGACATTTCTAAATGCGAGGCTTGTTGGCCGTGTTTGCTTCTGTGCACACCTCACCTCCTCCTGAACATTTCGGCGAAGATGCAGCCAACACTCCACAGGTCCACCGGTGTAGCGTAACTGGACTGGAGCAGCACTTCAGGAGCCCTGTACCACAGCGTCACCACCTGCACCGCAAAACAGCAGAAAAAAAACAAAAAAATAAAAACACTACTGAGCCTTCATTGTAAGAGCACAAAGAGTTGAACGCTGATGGACTGCCAGCAGCATTAGGTAAATGTCATTGTTGATGTGGGCTCACACAAATACATACACACAAGCAGCACACTTAAAAGCTTTCGCCTCCATCTTGGACTTATGCAACACATGAAATCATATCTGGCAGGACATGCCTCCAGCTCTGATTTACAAGTCACTGTTTTGTTTTTTGTTTTTTTTATTCACAGCAGCTACACAATGCTTTAAGCTGAAATCACACGCCGACAGAGTGATGTTATAAACACAGTAGAAAACATGCAAAAAAAAAAAAAGCTCTTCTTGTCTTTCCTAATCCTGCATGCACCTAAGGTGCATGCAGGATTTAAGGTGTAACGGCAGCCATTTTGTGTCACTTCACACTAAGCGTGGTTTCCAAATCTGTCCCTGAAACTCCTGGGACCTCTCAGAGTGATTGTGTGTGCAGCCTGCCTCTGTTAACAGCTACAGTAGGGAAAGCCTCCAGACAAAACTCAGTGACCCCTGGTAAGAGAGTGGACCGGTTCCAGGTGCTTTCCTAAACTCTGTAGTGTTTCTTTCCAACAGCATTTGGCTGCAGTTCCCCTCTTCAAGCACTGAAGAGTGCTTATCAGGATGTTAAGCTCTGAGGTAAATGCTTGTGAGCAAAAAGTGTGCAGTGTCACCCGGATACTTTTAACCTGATTAGTTTTGTTCATCCGTGACGAAACTCTGCGCTGTTGTAGATCAACATGCGCGCTTCAATTCTTTTGAATATGTATCATGAGGTAACGGCAGTTTTAAATATCCTATCTCAAAACACACTGCATTGATTTCTTTCATGATCAATTTTTGAGAAACATTGTGTTGGTTCTCAACGCGATGTTTCTACTGGCAGCAGAAAAGTTCTCCTTTCCTGCTATCTGATCTTTGAAAGATCTAAGGTCCAATCCAAGTACTCAAGAGCTATAATCCTGCAACTTTTAGATGCATCTCTTCTCCAACACACCTCAAATGAACTGATAGTTACCAGGGCTTTACAGTGCTGAATGACTGCTGGTGAGGGGATTCGACTATTTTATTCATGTGTATTTGAGCACTGATGCGTCTAAAAGTTGCAAATTGGTACATCCGGACTTGGGCGTTCTTGGACAAAGGCATTCACATTGGGAGAGGTGGGTGTTACGCACTGCTTTAAAATGCATTATTGTGCACGTCTTTCCCAGGGGCAAAATGGGGTTGTTCTAGGTCAAGCAACGCAAAAAACACTGTGAACTACAAAACGTGCTGTCCTGGTTATTGCTTATGCTGTAAGATACACAGTTGAAGTTGAGAATTGCTCTGAACGTCTTGCATCTCAAGTGGTCAATAAAGTTCAAACTGGCATCTTGTACAAACAAATTCTGTCAAGATATCTGGTGCTCGAAGAAATAACTAAATCATTTGGTTGCAAGCGGTATTGAAGTACCACTACAGTAACACAGCTCTGAGCGGCTGGCAAGGATAGTGGCGGTGGTGTAATGGTCAGTTTTTGAAAGTGGGAGGTATCTTTGTGGTTACCGAGTGATGACAATCTGTCTATAAAACCAGCTGGCAATGAGATTGAAGGTAAAAACATAATGCACTCAACTGGTGGAGACGAGCTCTTCTCTACCACCAGATAGCTTGGCGACTCAGAACTGTATTCTGACAGAGGTTAATGTTTGGGTCATGTTGCAGCGCACCAAGATGTGACCGACAAATAGACTTCAGTTATGAGGATTTTTTTCACAAGGTATGCTTGAAAATGGATGGAAACCCAAAAAATCATAACATCGTGGATCTGTGACCAATGGCAAAGAGCTAGAGGGGTTGCCAGGGTTGCGTTGGCCATCTCTGAATAATGATTGGACACCACCAGTGGAATTTTAGAAGAACAAAGTTTCTTTTTAATTATTCGTATGACTTTGGGGAAAGAAAAAAAATCCACGTTACCTTTTGCAGCTGTGTTTAAAATTTATGTGAAGCTCATGGTACTTTCACACTGCAGGAACTTAGGGAGGGTTTAGAGATAACGATGGAGCGCTCCTCAGTTTTCAAGGTTCCAAAGGTCTTTGTCAACATCCTAATGAAGAGTTACAATGCTGCCAATACGAGCCAGAAATGTTGGTTCCCAGACTCCTTGTGAGAAACCTCATAGATAAGACTATCTTAAGAAGGTACAGACTTTCTGTCTAAGAAGAGAAAGACTGAAAAAACATCTTACTGTTTCCTTCCTGCAAAAATTAATAAAATTATGTTTGAGTGAAAATCACAGATCTCTGTTTGGTTACTAACAGTGACGGTTCAGAGGGGGGAACTCTTCTGTCCGTTTGATTTTGTTTTTCCATTTTAAGAAACCCCAGGTGCCACCCAAGCTGATTGACAAGTCATTGCACCCAACCATGATGTTTGTCCATGATGGGTGTTGTGGAAAGACATCATGGTTATCCCTGAAACTCCAAAGGTACCAAAGATGGGAAGTCTGCAGCTTCTGTTATTCTCCACCCGATGGTTCAGTTATCTGATCCCACAAGTTCAAAAAGTGGCCAAAAGGAATAATTTTATGAAACCTGCCTGTCATCAAACAAACATCCCCACCAGCAGTCCCTCCAATGCAGTCGCAATCTCTAAATTGATGGGAGGATCTAAAAGTTACCAAACTAATCACAACTTTTGAAAATATAATAATTTTTTGTCCACATTTAGGTTCCAATATTTTTACTGCTTAAAGAAAAACCTAAATTGATAGAACTTATGATTTATAACACACACATTCTACCCTAATTACCGCCGAAGAAGGGAAAACTAGCGGATCTATTCCTGCCACCTTGTTTGTGATGCCCGACAGCAAAGAAAAGTTTCTTCTTTCTTAGCTTGTAGGGTTTTTGTCCTTGATGGACAGATGGCTGGTGTTCATTGCAGTCAGTTTTTACTGAACTAAAATAATCTTCCCACTTTCCAATTTGTCTTTAATGTTACTTTCTGTGTTTTCTTCTCTTTAAAAAAAATCTCAATAGCTTTTTCATCTTCCCAGAAACTGTTTAGTTATTACTTTGATGGAAAAACAAATTCAAAAATTAACACGTCGTTTGGCATGACAGTTTAGAATCTGTTTCTAAACATAGGAGACTACAAATAGACCTTAAATACCTATGTTAAATTTAAGCCTGCCACATATATGTCACGTGAAGTAGGGTTGTTTCTTTGGAATATCAGATTTGTGCAAATCAAAATTATTCCAAAATTGTTCAACGAAAGCAAGTGTTTAACATTTGCGACCCAGTAATACGGAACGCTGGATGCTGAAGAAAATAAATAAAAAAATTCAGTCACTCCTTTTTAAAAACTGAATGACACTATTAATAGAACCAAAGGGTGCATTTTGCAGATGGTGATACTTTCATCTCTGCTTCCTGCTTCACTGGAAACGGAGCGGAAGTTGAGGCTAGTTGGCTGAGATGCAGCGTGGGGTAGGCCATGTGACCAGAAACAAGACACGAGTCAAGAACGAAGACACTGATACCAGGGATCACCGGCAAATCTTTAAACAATGAAACCTCAAAGAAAAGTATGAATGAAGTTACACCACAGTTCAAGCTGCACGGTCTCATTTACATGTTATCTTTTACCGTTTGTCTCCAGTTGGTTCCTTTGTTTTCTCGTAGGATCTAATTTGTTGTATCAAGTGTGTTATTGCAGATAATAGGATAATTCCCAGCTAAAACATGGTAGTATGTTACTGTGGTAAGAAGAAGAGCAGGTTGGCATTTCAAAAATAAGTTTCTTCCTGCAAACTCTTGCAGCTGCAGCTCAAATGCACTCGACTCGAGCACATTGCATTAATTTCACACCCGGCAGAGTCAAAAGACAGCTCTGATATGAGCACACACAAAGCCTTCTAGGAAGAACCACAGACCTAGAGCTCAGAGTATATCCGCCTCGCAGTTATTCGAAAACACAGCCACAAGTGCAGATTAAGGCACAAGTATATATATATATATATATATATATATAACACATGCACAGGAGGCTACGGAAAGTAGATGTAAAAAGATTTAATCCAGCGTCAGATTACAACTCATCTGCTTTGTTTGAAGCAAAAATCTTTTCATCAACTACCTCAAACTTACCATAGCAGCTGGGTTTAGCTTCCCTAACAAGCTGCTCACGCTGAACCCACTTGTTCCAGCTAGAGTTTTAGATAATAAAACTTCAACAACCAAACAATCATCTCAGCTGCAGGAAGGAACCGCATGACAGAAAGCAACCATAACGATGTGCAACTCCTGGACGGCTTAAAAGTTTTTCTGCATGCATGTTTATAAATATTTGTGTATGCAAAGCAGCCCATTTACGACAAGTTTAGACAGAAGCAACTTTACCGCTATGTTGCATCACCTCAGCTCTCAGAGGAACTGAGATGATCAGCAGCTGTGGTTTCTAAAGCAAAATGTGTTCCCATTCATGCTTTAGGGGGGCTAAGTTATGAATTGTCTTGGAGGGTCACATATGAGAAAATTGAACTCTATAAATTTGCTCATGCAGATGTCTGAGAGGTATTCAGACAACAAACCCCCTCAAAAGATGTTTATTGGTTTCTTTTTCCCCAAAATTTGGAGGATTGACCTATCCTCAATCTTCCAAATAGATCCACTCCTTTAACTGTTTCTGTGAAACTCCCTTTGAGTCTGTAAAACACATACTGTGAGACCAAAATGCATATAAGGAGCCAGCACCGAACAGCTGGTGAGCTTATAATACCCATGAATGGATTATGATCACACACATGCAGCTTCATGCTCTCTATAGGGTGCCAGAATCTAAAGTCTGTCCAACTAGGTATCTCAAACTATTATTCTCACAAGAGGTGCACAATCTGAGTCATAGCCTAAACAAACAGCTTAACAACTGTTTTCACTGAGATGATTATAACAACACATCTGTGGTACAGTGAAAAGGACATTCCCCAATTGCAATGTTCCCTTTTTTTGCGCGCATGTCCGTTCCCCTCCTCTTCTTCCGACCACGCTTGCATTCCTACTTCCTTAGTCTCCCTTTCTCACCCTTCTCGTTCTCTGTTCTGCTTCACATATCCCTTCGTTGCCCACTCCCGTTTTCCCTCCCCTTTATTGGCTGTTTGAAAGCGGATACAGGCTCCTGCGTACAGCACGCTCTAGATGAGTCATAGGCAGAGAGAGAGAGAAAGAGAGAGAGCGGCGGCCTTAAAAAAGGAAAAGTTAAATTGTTTTGCATTTGAGGCCGCTGCTTTGTATTCTGTAGTGTCCCCTTTCTGTCTGTCAGACGTCCCTTTGGCATGGTAACTGAAAGCTAAAGAGAGGTCAAATGAAGGCAAATGAGAAAACACACACACACACAGCAAAGAGGTTAGACTGAGAGACAGAGTGTGTGAGGGCTGACTCCAGATTAAAAGGACAACATTCTGTAAATTCCTTTCTGCTGAGAGCATCCTCCCGCTCACCACCAGGACGATCTTCCACAGCCTGCGCTGCTGTTTTCTCATTCCCGCACCCCATGACAGAGGAAATGGCTTCTCCTGCCCTACAGGACCTCCAGACCTCCAGGGCCAGACCTCCAAGTTTGCCTGCTTTGCAACATCCGGGATTTTTCTACCAGAGCCCCGTGCAAGCACAATGGGCTGGTGTGACAATAGGACACATGAGTGTGAGTGAGGAGGGGCGTTTGGCTGGTGTTATGTGTGAGGCACGTGACCTGGGATAGCACCTGCTTTTTTATTTTGCCTGGATGAATGTGCTTCGTTGCCAAGTGGTATCTGCAAGTGTATGAAAGTTATTTGCACCATAAATCTGCAGTTCCTTTTGTTTCCTTTAATAAAGTCTGACCTTTTTTTTAAAAAAAGAAAAATCTTTTTGCAGTGTATTTTCTACACTCCCTTGGATCAAGGATTGTAGCCACCACTCAAGCACTCCTCAATTTTTTGGGGATTTGTCAAGACTTTTGATCTGCATGCAGAGAGACCAAAGAAAGAAAATAAACTGCATAACTTTGGAAGACTCTTTCTTTTGAGGTCAGTCCTGATCAGATGAGGATCAGTAGAGGTTGAAAAGTGGCAATGATTTAATGACCAAATGAGCAAATAAGTCCTAAAAAAAAACCCAACTCTTTCATGTGATATGTTTTAAACACTTCCGTTAAAGTCTGAGACCTGGGTTCTAAATAAGAAACAAGGTGGACTCTGTCTCCCATATCTCTATTTTCACAATAGAGTGGCAAAAATAGATAAGATATAGATATGGATATATATATATAGATATAGGTAAAGATAAGAAATAATGTCCCCACTGTAATAAAAGACTATTGTATCTTTTAATTCTTATCATATATAGTTTTTGAAAAGGTAACAAAAATGTTATTTTTTTTATTTTTAATTCAGCAAAAAAGTAAAACAGTAGAAAATCTGACATTAAATCATCGCTACCAAAACATTTTCAGCTGTTGAAAATGATGAAGACCATATACTTTGGGCCTCCAGGTCATTATCCCCCCTTAAAGCTTAGATCTATTGAAATGGATGCTTTAGGTGACCTGATGTGATTAGGATGACTGAAGCTTAGGGCCACAGTGCTGAGGTTGGTGGAGTTTGGCAGAGGGCCCATGTTTACATTTCCCCTGAGGAAACCGAAGGATGAAAAAAACACCAATGGACACAGACCCACACACGCACACACTCAGAAAGAGTTTCATACGTACTAGACGTTGAAATGACCAATGCACATCAAGGTCAGTTTCAATCCCTACCTAAAAGGAAAACCCAAGTTCAGGAAACGTGATCCTTTCTTTATCCCCTCAGCTGGTTTATGACGACATTCCTGAAAGCAATCCATCACTAATTAAACCCTTCCTCTCTGAATCTCTGAAGGATACAGAGCATGAATGCGGGCACTGCATAGAGGGAAAGCGGATGTCCTAATAATAAGCATAAAACTGAATTCGGAGCACGGCAGAACAGAGGCTGTGATGTTGTGTCTCCAGAGAGGCCCAAAGCTCCAGCAGTCAGCTATGCTGTAAACACCATTATTTCATCCCCTCGCTCACTTTCCTCACTTACTTTTACTTGTTCTGTACAAAAAAAAAGACAATCAACAGCTCTAATAACGTCGCCTCCCCAGGCCAGGAAAAAGACTGACAATATAAGATGGAGGCGGGGTGGTGTAGGGGATACATTGAGACCAGGGGTTGCTGGGGTGTGGGGGGGAGCATGAGAAGAAAAAGTGCAAGAGCAGCACACAGACTGTATACAGTAAAACAGGAAAAAAAAAGAGGGGAGCACTGCAACTGTTGCCAAAGTATGCACAGCTTACAGGAATGCAGCACGGGGCCCTCAGCGAAGGAAACAAAGACAGCACAGTAAGTGGCTCTCTCTCCCCGGTGCTACCACATCCGCACATCATTAGCTGGAAAATTCCTGATATATGCTGTAATTTCTTCTCTTTTTCTCCTCCTCTTATTCCCCTTTCTTGATGCTGGTGCAGACTGGGCTCCGTAACGTCGAGGTGACCGTGTGTACACGCCAGCGCACGGACACCGACGCAGCGCCCCGGCTGTCTCGGGAGGACGGCCGGGACGCCGCGACCAATGAACACGTTATATGGTATTGTAAAAAACGATGCGTGCACGAGGGTGTGCTGCTGAACAGAGGTGTAACATAATTCACTACATGTGTTTCTGCAAAGTTCCATAAAAAAAAGGAAAAATTGAGAGTCGTCAGTTCCTTTTAAGAGTATTGACACCTCTGAACTTTTCCCCATTACAACCACAAATACTGCATTTTGTTAGCCTTTAAAGAGACAGACTAACTAAGTGGTGCACGGTTATGAAGTGGAGAGAAAATGCTTTTCTTCACAACTAAAATTCAGAAATGTGTGGTGAGAATTTTTAGCAAGCTCCTCTGAGTGAATATGAATCATTTCCTTTGGCTGCTGCTACAGCTGTAAGTCTTTTGTGTCTTTTATGTCTCCACCAGCCTTGCACACCTAGAGGCGGTAATCTATGACAATCCTCAGTCACAAAACAACTCAAGCTCAGTCATACTGGACTTTGACTGGGTCCTTCTAACACTCGAGTAACATTCAATCAAACTGTATTTATAAAGCAATAATGAGATTAATAATTTATACAAAGCAAAATGTTTTTCAGAAGTAACCTGTGAGGTGAAATTCCATCCACCTCTGAAGCCTCTTCATGGCTTTTAGCTGCAAAAACCATTTCCGCAGCATGATGCAGCCACCACCATGTTTTCTAGAGTGGATGGTCTATATGGTATGAGATGTAATGCAAAGACTCAAAAAAGCACCACCTCCTCTGGTTGTGTTGTAAGAGCGGTTTTCCTCTTGCCACTCTTCCAGTGAAGTCAGATCTGTAAGCCGCAAATATTTGAACCTTTGCTAGATGCTCCCTCCTGACAAGAGAATCTGTTCGGCTGCTCAAATCTCACATCTTAGCTGCCTGTCCTCTAAATTTACTTTGACAACAATGCCTGATATAGGTTTGCAGTTGAGTCATACTCTTTGCGTTGTTTAATTATGGACTAAACAGCGCTGTGTGAGACTCAGATTTGGTTTAGTTGCTAACTAAACCACTCAAGCATCTCCCTAAGCTGGTTTGAAATGAAATCAGACCGAGTTGGACCATTAACTATGCAACTCTGAAGACAACTGGCTGCACTGGATTTTATTTGGAGATATCAGAGCAAAGGTGCGTGACTACAAATGCGCACTAGGACTTCCAAGCGTTTGGAAATACTTCTGCAAAGCACAGTGTGGCTGATCACATGCACGTGAACTTTGCGCTTGTTTGCTAATGTCAAGCCGAGGCCACTCTCTCTGCTCCAGTCGACTGCAGCCAAAGCACTGAGGATTGACTTTTCCTTTTTTCCCATATGGAGCCGTTTGCGGAGATATCTAAACATTCCCAGAGTGAGCTGCACGTGCTCTTCTTCGTGCAGTGCAAGGGTTTTCCCCACCTCCGTCTCCCTGCTGCTGCCTTGCTTTCCTTTCTTCCTCTCTGTCCTGCACATCAGGACAACTATCCAGCTTATCCAGGCTCATCGCTGCAAACCTGACTCACTCTCACCTGTCAGAACCGTTGATCGCTAAAGGGGTGATAGATAAATGTACAGCAAAAGCGACGAGCCGTTGAAACCACCCTAGACACAACAATGCTCCTAATCAGCATAATTTTTTTTAGGATGACCGTATCGTTGGACAGGCAAGAACACATCAATCTGCGCCGCTGTAATGAGCCAACAGTCTGCGACTGCAAAGTCAAACAAGTAAATGTTGTAAGAACAAAAATAACAATCTATACTGCACAGAGTGAAACTGCCTCTCTTGGGTTGTAAAGGCCTGTCTGCTGTTTAAGCGCAGGCAGGAAATCTGGTTTCAATTTGTTTAATGTCGTCTGAGATATGGGTGTCTTATTCTGGTAAGAGCAGTGGGAGGGCTGTGAGCCGAAGGAACCAAAGGGGGGGAAAGCTTTGGGAAAATACCTTTAATCAGGTAACAATTTCACTCCTCTGCATAAGACTCAGACAACTAAGGTTTACAGGAAATCAGCAGTGGGACAGTTCAGATCTGAGCGGTGCTTACAAAAACAGTGATAATTAATGGTTCATTTGATCGCATTTAAGTCGACCTCATTTTAGTCAAAGCTCAAAAAGCTTTAGCTTGAAAAGTGTTGAAATTCCCTTTGGCTTTTGAGTCACATAAGGCTTTAGATGAGTAAAGAAGAAAGACAAAAAAACTTTCTGAGTTGATCTAGTCTGGTAACATAACCTCTTCATTTTTTTCACTGTGAATACATAGATAACATAAATAAGAATCTGACAAAAATCGGCAACACACAAAACTGATGGCAAATTAGATTTCCCAAATCTAATTTCACAAGCGACCACATGCGCATGATGTGCACGGGAGAGCAAACTAATGAGATTCATGGGACCTTCCACTTCATATCACAATAGTTTCAAGTGTTTAAATTGTGTGGATACACCACCCCCCTTCCCAAAGATAAACATAATGGAGTTTATCTTTTGAACACAGCACCTCACCTGACCTCTAATCCTGTGTCACCTTAAGATCTGATAGATGTTGTTTCCTTTCCCAACTGAACGTCTTCTGACAGGAAAAGCTTTCCTAAATGGAGCCCAGCTTCGTTTTATTAACTTCCTTGTAAAACTTTTGATTATTTTTCTGCTCACTGATACAAGTAAAAATGGTGACCTGCTACTTTGCTTACATTACCATTATATTCCCCTTTTTAATAAAGTGTGCACTGTCTGCATGTTTTATTTTGCGTACCGTATACTTTTTGCATGTGTATATAGAGCGCACCTCACTATAAGCTGCACCCACAAAGCTGTTTAGTTTTAAAATGGAAACTTACATATATAAGCCTCATTGGGCTATAAGCCGCTGGTATCTCCACCGCTCTTGGTTTTAATAAATCTGCTATTAAGGACGCAGTCCTCCAACGCCGAACCATGGAGTCGTTTACGCCGAGCTTACGTGCAACTTAAAAGAGACATCATATGAACTTCTTCCTGTTGTTTCCGTGATGAGGGGGTATTAGTTTGAAAACATTTCTCCGTCGTGCCTGCTGCTAGCATGTGCTTGAATGAAAATCAACGCTTTCCTCTGTGATTTCCAATTTTGACTTCTAATGATTCACTTCCTGTGACGAGCCCCCTGGTGGTTGAAGAAAAATCCACCAGGCTTTAAGCCGCATGGTTTGCGGCTTGTAGTCCAAAGAAGTTTTGATGTAAACTGGGGCTTTAAAATATTAGATGAGTTGTGAAATTATTATGTTGTAAAATATAAAAATAAGGACATCGGTTGCGATTCTCTGTCGTCTCTGTCATTTACTGCAGTCAAGCTTCATTCCACAAGCTGGACATATTTTTGCCTTTCCAAACATTAATTCCTTGTACTCTAGATATTATAATAGTAAAAAAAATAACAACCTGAACAGCTCTTTTTGACATGAACAGACTATTAAATTTGCTACATATTTGGTAGGCTTTACCTAAGTAATTCAATTGTAGCTTCTGCTTCATATTCAGGCTTGTTTTTCTGCTGGCGGGTAAATCTTTACCCTGGTCTCAAGCATTTTGTAGGCTCTACAGTTCCTCCGGGGTTTAAGTTTGGTCAAGCGATCTTCTCATTAATTATGACTAGAGGAGGAAAATACCTTTCCCATAGCCTGCCACCGGTGTGAAACATGTTGGCTGCATGATGGTGCAGTCAGGGTGATGCCTGCACTTTGTCTTGATGAAGAGTCGACTAAGACCTCTGTTATCTTTAGCGAGTTACAAATGTAAGTTTCTGTGTCATTATTCCCACAATGTCTTTTCTTTACTTGCCACTTTGCTATTAAAGGTCAGATTTGTGGAAAGCACGGCTAATAATAGCCCCTGTCAGCAGATAGCCCAGCTGAGCTGTGGATCTATGGAGCTCCTCTGGAATGATCATGGCCTCATGGGTTTCGCTGATTAATGCTCTCTTTGTCGTTTTCATAAGGTGTTCACACCTCGGCACATTGAAAGCCTATTCTTGCTTTAAACTTGTCTGAAACTTTAATTTTATGGGTATCAAAATGGAGGAAGGCAGGGTGGGTGGGAACTCTGATACAGCTAAAAAAATCTGAATGATTTATAAAATATTTTAAAAACTGTATTTGATTTTCTTTATTTCAAACACTAAAAAAAAGATGGAAAAAAGAAGCTTTGTGATTTTAACTTTAAAAACGTTAAGGTGTGTGAACACTTTATAGGCATCACAAAAATAATATAGAATCTGAATAAGAGAAAATCTTGCATATCTGTTGCAAAAAAATCAATCAGTTTTTCTACACAAACAAGGATTATTCTGTAACTATCATTACGAAATATATATTACAAATATCCATCCATCCATCCATTTTCTTCCGCTTATCCGGAGTCGGGTCGCGGGGGCAGCAGCTTCAGAAGGGAGGCCCAGACTTCCCTCTCCCCAGCCACTTCTTCCAGCTCCT
>CAEGAF010100499.1:0-17822 GCA_903067075.1 Micropoecilia bifurca
GTGTGTGTGTGTGTGTGTGTGTGTGTGTGTGTGTGTGTGTGTGTGTGTGTGTGTGTGTGTGTGTGTGTGTGCGTGCGTGCATGTGTGTACATACAAGAGGAAAGAGGCGAATTCGGCTGTAGTTTAAATGTAGTGACCACTCAAATCTAAACCGTTGGAACCTTCTAAGAACAGATCTCCACACCCCATTAGGACCTCCGCAGATGCACGCATGCATAATACATGGCAGCTGGATCTGAAAAGGCACAGCCCATTAGAAGGTTTCTTCCTTCTAATGGGTAAGAAAGAAACAGAGAGACGAGTGGAGATAGAAAAACAGACCAACCTTCAAACAGTCAAGGCTGAGCTGGGAGCAACGTATGTAAGGATGACACACCGATCAGCTTTACCAAGTTCTGTTGTGTCGATGTTAGTGACATTTCACAGTTCAAGGAAGTAAAAACAGCAGACAAAAACAGAAAGTGTGGAATGGCTGCCTTAGTAATAACAGGACATTTACACTCGGAGGTGTTCAAACTTAAGGACTTTGCAGAGATTAAGAATAAAAAAATGTTTTAAAAAAAGCTACTGATGAAAAATCAGTTCAATCCAATCAGTCAGATGTGATGATTGCTGGATCACGGTTTCCAGGCACACAGCCCCTCCCCATGTTCCACCCTTCCAATGCCTGAGTGTTCTGGCCATGTAATGTGAGGTGGCACAGAGCCCAGCAGTGCTGTAAATTATTTCTGACAGTAGGGTGGGGGACAAGAGGGAAAGACTTGCAGTCCCAAGAGACAGACAACAGGGAACGGTGCGGCGATATGGGAATCAATACCAGGAGAGAAAAGAAACTGTCACTTTGGCCACAGGACAGAGGAACGGACATTTGCGAGTTTTATGTCTGTCAGCTATGGCTTGGCCAGCTGACCAGAGGCCTCTCCATAGGTGAACAAAGACATTATTTAAATTCAACCTATTATGCAAAATTCATTTTTGCACATTATTTGGGTTTCCACAACTTACAAAAAAATATCCAAGTCCTAATATTTCATACTTTTTCGCGTCATAATCAGGATTATGACATCACAATCAGCGTGCACTGTCCCCTGTACCTAGCAACCCAAACGGAGGCTCCACCCACTTCAGTACTAGACGATGAGCATGTTTGGTCAGTTTTTACCGTTGTATCCGCTCTACAATGGCTGCTGGAAAAGACGACATTTTATCGTTGACTTTGCGCATCTCTTTGCTCCCATTTTCACATGTATAAAGTGTAAATGGAAACACTGAGTAATGGGGTGTGGCCAGCATCAGATTATTTGCATAAAAGGGGCAGAGCCCTAAAGCAGCTTGTTCTGAAAGGAGCTCCAGATGGGCAGGACTGAGCAGGTGAAATGTCTTTATCTGAGAAGGACTTTGTGCAAAAATCTAATGAAGTTGTTTTGTACAGGCCAGATTTTTTTTTAAAGAAGAGTAAACATAATTGATCCTCTTTAAGTTCATATTATGGTCTACTGGGTTTATGGCAAGATTCAAAATCTCACGTTTTATTCTCACCATAGACCAGTAATCTAGTTCCAGCATTTTCTCTTACAGTTATACTAAGTTACGGTTGCACTGAAATTCCACTTTTAAAACAAATTAAGGAACATCATATGTGTTTAAGTAATGCTGGACGAGACCTTCTGCTTGCCTGGTTCCGACTTGATAAATGCACAAGCTGAGTGAAAACCTTCCACGATTTAAAGTGATGTCAACAGAGTCGTGATTTAAAGCCAATCGCATCATTTCTGCCATCTCTACTCTGAGCCGGTAAAGATGTCACACATGCAGCAACGCTCTGCACACTGCTCAGACAGTAGTGCCTGTTTTCTTGTTAGCTTGTGAGCACTTCATCAAAGTTGCTGAATGTAAAAATACAAAAGTAAAAAAATAAATACATTTAAAACAAACAGTACTTTTCACTGGAAGAGAGTCCCATTGGCTAAAATCCCGCTTGGGGCCTCAAACGCCTCGGGGTCGGCCCTGCAGCTGCTGGACATGAGTAGGTGGCGTTGCTTTTTTATGCTCGTTAATCATATCAGAAAGTTTAGTGGCATTGTGGGAGTCTAGAGCAGGGGCGTGGGAGTAGCAGAGGCTGTACATTCACTCGTTTTAGGATCCTGACTCTTAATACCTCTTCCCCCCACCCCCCCCCCTCCTGAAAGCCCCCACCTCCTCAAGCCCCCACCCCGTCATCACCTCATGTTCTCCTCTGAGGCAAAGCAGCAGTAGCAGCATCAGCAGCATCAGCATCAGCAGCAGCAACGGGGGAACACGGGGTTGCTGCAGCGATGCGTTGGGCCGAACACGCTCAACCAACAGCAGATTTAGGACGGGATATTTCCACGGTCTATACAACGAATTATTTTCAACTATGCCTTTTATTTCCCCTCCAACAGCCAATCAGAAAAAAAAAAAAAAATCAAACAAACGTGAGCACAGCCCACCGCGGAGAGTGGCTGATCGCTCCCCGTCATCCAGCCGGGAAATATCTGCAGCAGCAGCAGCAGCAGCAGCAGCAACAGCAACTGTAAGGTTGCTGTTACCCAGGCTGGATGCGATCGATAAACGCAACAACCCCCCACCTCCATCCCCCCCACATCCCCCCTTCCTCCTCCTCCTCCTCCTCCTCTCCCGCCCCCCAAACACCGAATAGCTGCTCGTCTTGCCGTACCAAACGAGGGGGAAGCCCTTCCTCATAAATCTGGGCTTTTCTTTACAAAGGAATCACTCACCCGATGTTGCCCAGCGCCTGCTCGAAAAGCTCCGTTTGCAGGATGTTCTGAGGTGCCGAGAAAGCGCCGTTGAAATGTGATAAAACCGAGCTACAGAACTGACGCAATGTCTCAAACTGCATTTTTTCCCCCTCCGTTTTCTTTATATCCTTCGGAAGGTGATCACCCTTTCCCCCCCCCCCTCTCTCAGCACCACTTCATCCCCCCCAGCCCTCCACCTCCTCTGCCTCCTTCTCCTCCTCCACGTTAACTCATGCGCTGTTTTTCTTCAGTATTTTAGTTATTATCTCCCGGGGCGCGTGGAACGCAGAAAAAAAAAAATAATAATAATAATAAGGCACCGATCAAGTTCCATATTTCTTCTGCCGCTCCCGGTGGGAAAGTGTCCTTAAATGAGACGCAGTCGAGCTGGGGATCCTTCGGTCATAAATGGTTCAGGTCTGAAGCGACCAGAGAAAAAAAGAGGTAGTTCCAATAATGCCGGTAAAAAAAAAAAAAAAAAGAAAAAAAGGAAGGCAGGAAGAAAGAAGGAGGGAAGACGGAAAGAAAAGAGAGAGCTTCCTGTTCTTTTCGCGGCGGTGAAAATCACATCTCGGTGTGCAGAGACAGCGGGGTAAAGGAGCGGCCAGAGTGGGAGAGGAGAGGCGGGAGGAGCCGCCGGTCCTACAGGGCAAGCGGCAGCGTCCCTTACCGGCGGTCGGATCAGCTGCTGTCTCGTATTCAACTCATATTTCCCGTAGCTTTGTGAAGAGCCGGGCTGCACACGCACGCGCGCGCACACGCAAGCGCGAGACGTCCCACCAACATGCGAACGAACCAGAAGCGACAGGCTGCGCTGCTCTATCGTGCGCGCGGCAGAGGATAACTCAGTGCAATAACAACGCGGCAGGGCGATACTGGCGTCAGAGGTTTTATATATAGACGACCATATATGGCTCCATACCGTCAGCTCTGCATCAATAATGAAGAGCTTTGTGTGGGAAAACGGTATGCATAAAAGTAGGGCTCTCCTCACATTATTATTATTATTATTATTATTATTTTAAGGAACTTTAATAAATCAACGAACCCCACAGACTCAAATTTTAACACTTGAGTATGCCTGAAATTATATAGATTCATCTTTCAAAAAAAAAAATTCAAACTATGTAAATAAGTTCTGTTTACACAAAAAGAGCATCTTTCTGAGCAGAAATGGGGGTAAAGGAAGGTTTTATCACAGAAGAATTTCAAGAAAATGTTCATAGCGGTGGCCACACCAAGCCAATGAAAATGATGAGATGGCATGGCAAAGAATATTCAGTTAAATTAAATAATTGTGTTTATTTATTCATTAATCACGGAGGTGGCACCACTTCTTCCAAGAGTTGTGGTGACATCAATCAGTCAGTACAATATTGAACACATGTATGGCCAGGAAGGAGACTATAATGGAAGGACAACAAATGTAACTCAGAAAAAAAAATAACTTTGAAAACGACTAGATTAAATTAAATATGCAAGGAAAAAGAATGAAATAAAAAATATACTTGCTACAGCTAATTTAATTCACACATCATATGGAAGCGGTCAGAAGTTTAAACACACTCATCATAGGAATAGATATCATAATAATGTTGGAGTAAAAGGGAGGGTATTACGCAAAATCGACTTTTTGAGGTTTATGTCCTGTTGTAATGTTATTCCCTCATCAAACACACACCCAGAGTGTTACTTTGATTCAGTCATGAATGTTTCGGAAACCGCCAGACTAGCAGCAGCAGTTAGCAAAGACCTGGTGAAGCTGTGTCTGCTCAGCTCCTAAGAGCCACTGTAAGCAGCATTGTGATGACTTACTGAAGGGGGCATGTCGGAAAGCAGGAGCTTCTTAAAGTGACAGACGCCAATTTCAAGGCATCAAACATGGCTATGATGCAAAGTCAAATATCTTCTAAGTTGTGTTTGAGCTATTCAGCATTTTCATAACAACTGAAGGTATCCTACTTAACTTCTTTAAATATTTAAAAATGTTGTTCTATCCAATGGTACCAGGGAGCTGCAACCAACCTTAAACCTAAAACAATCAACATAACAGAATTTAAGCTACAATTATAACAGATGGGGGGGAAACACAACCAGAACAGCAAGCATGGAGGGACATCTGCTAACCTTTGATGACAAAATCATTGGAATAACTAAAATGAAAACAAAAAATGTATCTACAGTCCTAATAATTCAAAAAACACTTTACATAGTTTGCCACACAGTTTATTGTTGTATTATCAAGAAAATCAAAGGTCAAAAACATAATTTATTCAAAAACCAGAACCTTTAGAAACAACCTGTTTCCAAACAACCTGATAGCATCATTTTCTGCAGAGGTATTACACACATTTTGGCTTTTCTCAATGAAAATGTGTGACTCCTTGTCCAAATTACAACACGTTATTAGAAAATACAGGGAAAAGAGTATTAAAAGGGTGACAGATCTGAAATAAAACTACTAAAACAAGTTTGAATTTAGCCAACATCAATAGTTGAAGGACTACTTTGGTTTAAAGTCTAAATGTAAGCTAAGCTAAGTTGTGTGATCATTTCTTTCTTTCTGCACTGGATGTTGTTGCCTTTGACCAGGCCAAGATTTTGAATTTTGAAAGTCCTTTAGTGATTGATTCAGGAATAATCGCCGTTTGAAGAGCCTCGGCCACATCGTGCTAAATCTGTGTGCTCATTTCAAATGACACCGCCGAGAACAGGACAAATTAGGGGTCTTCCCAGGTTAGTTCTTCACATAAATAGTCTGTCAGAGTCTCTCCTCCCTTCTTTAGCAGAGCAGACCCCCTGAATTAATTTATATATTGTTTAAGATTAATGAAAGTGGGCTCCGGTGCCTATACAGCGGGAGTTCTATTTATGGAGCTTCTGCTATCCATCACCGGACATTATCCTGTAAATTTTCAGACATCCAACTTCCTGTTCCCCGCTACTGCAAATGTAGGTAGCATTCGTGCCAGGTTTTCTCACTGGAAACAGTTCCACTCCTGAAACCCTACTATCAATTAATATGCAGTGGCCAGGGTTTAGACCAAGTCGCGTTAGCGGTCTGAGTCACTCCCTGCATCTCTCTCTCTGACTGATGCTTCGCGTCTGGAGCAAAAAAAAAAATCTGAGAAAAAGGGAAACCGGACAAAATGAGATTAGATCACCGAAGCAAAAACTATTTATGAAAAAAGACAAGACGACGAGAGATTGCTCGTAGATATTTTTATGTGTATGCAGATTCAAAATATAAACTTCTCCTTCATCCCTTTTGTGGGTTGAAAAAAAAGCAGTAGAAGCCCCTCAGTGGGCATAAATTTAACTACAGTGCAGCACACAACAATCAAGAAAGGTAAAGCAGAATCCCAAGTGCAGCATGTTTGTGCTGTCAGCACTGAGAGTTTTACTCATTCACTGAATGAGGCAAAACGAACAACAATTTTCTGCCTACCTGAGAATAGCCTTTTTTTTGTTTGTTTTTTTAAGTTCCCTTCATTTCAAAGCAGTGACACTCCTAAAATGGCATATGGCCATAACAAAAATAACTTCAAGTAAATAACACCGGTTCATTTCGAGCACAAAGAAAACATAATTGATTATTACCACCTTTAATGTCCCAAAGCTCCATTCTGACTGAATCAGACAGGCAATTATTTGTCTTGATATGCGCCGCTGAAGAGAGGGTGAGTGGGTGGATGACTGTTGTAGAAATGCTGACTTAGAGCTAGATACAGAGTATGTGCTTCTGTCTCCTTTATAGGCATCAGGGACTCAGTGTACCAGCGGTTTTATGTGGGCTCTTGTATGGCCTGTGAGGTTCAGATCACATCCCACATAAACCGACCCATGGAGATCGGCTAATGCTAAAAAGTTAGTCTTAGTAGAATCTTGTGCTGCAAGGTACAATTCTGATCTTTGAAATTATTGGATATAAATATCAATAAAGCGTTAATGTCCCAAACCTTTCTGTGCCACAGCGTTAGCTTTTGGCTGGGAAAGCCCTTTGCAAAAAAACCCCACAGACAATGCTCCAAATGTAAAGAAATGTCACGTTTTAGAGTTTTTTTCCCTCACTTATATTCACTATTTGATCATTATTAAATTTCTTTAACATGTAAGCTGCCTCCTGCTTTCTGAGGCCATTGAATGATTCCCTCCATCTTTTTATGTTGTTCCCAGAAACATTTCCATTTTGCGCTTGCTAGCTATAGCATTGCTAGCTAGAGGAGCAAAGCAGCCTGACACGTTTAACTGGCAGCCAATTAGATAAGCGTGCAAATAACAAATAACATTTTATCAACTTCCTACAATTACGGCCTATATGTCACTTTCTTTCTTTTGCCAAAAGCTTCTTATTTTTGCCTAAATATTTTTTTGTCAGTAAAAAGTGGGTGATTTTTTTTTAAATAAATCACGTACACAAGTCACTTGACGACTCGTGTCATTGAATTAGGAAAATGACCATTTCAAATTATTTTAACCTCTGTTTTATGACAGTGATTGAAAAACATATTAGCAAAAAAAAAACATTTTGGAGTCAATATTTTTAGTTTGATTTTTTTTCCCTCATTTTCTCTCCAACATTCTGAAACTTGCCCTACTGCCACCATATGGGGCCGCAGCCACCACCTCCACTTTAAAAAAAACAACCAAAAAAACACTGGATTAGACAACATAAAGACCCCTTCAACTTCCATAGAGCATGAAATATCACAGAGCATAGATAGCAAGTTTAAAAAAAATTTAAACAAAGAACTGACCTGTCTATAGGCGCATCACCGGGCCCAGAGTACCTCAGCCCCGTTCCATTGTCAAGGGACGCCTGTCTGGGCAGGAGCCCGCCGTGAGGTCTGCTTCTGTCCGACGCTGGCGTCAAGTCCCCTGTGGCTCCCTGGTGGGCATACAGGGATGGGTCGTGTAGTTTGGCCTTTTTGCCCTGCGGCCCAACCTCAAACCCGCCACGCACCTGACCAGGCTCCGAGTCGTAGAACCACGCTCCAGACTTAGTGAGGATTTCTTGTTGTTTTCGGCACAAGTTGCATACCCACATAACCTGTAAGTAAGAGAAGGGCCCATTTACAACTTCAAAACAACCAGGTAGAGATTTTCTTTTCTTTTTTTTACTTTTCTTTTAATTGTATGTTTTACTGTGATGATGTAAATGCTTTGCAAAAGTATTGACACCATGTGAACTTTCACATATTGTCTTGTTCAAACTACACACCAGAATGTGCTTTTATCAAGGTTCTCTGTGACAGATCAAAGTGGCTCATTATTGTGAAGAAGAAGAAAAGGTTTTTTTGACAATTAAACATCAGTAGCTGTGGCATGTGTGATTATACATTCAGCCACTCATGAGTCTATATGTGTACAACCACCTTCCTCTGCTATGACAGCTGTGAATCTTCTAGGTTATGCTCATTTTGTGCAGGTTTCTTAATAAAAAAAAAACAGCCAAACTCAGTCAGGTTGGGTGGAGAGAGTCTCTGCAATTTAAAAGTTTTGACAAAAAAAATCTCCTCCAGATTTTAGTCCGGGTTTTTGGCATTACCATTTTTAACACATGCATGTGTCTTATTCCCGTCTTGGTGAAAGGTGAATCTTTGACCCAATTTCAGGTCTTCAGCACCATCTAAAAGGTATTTGTCCATTATCACTGTGCATTTAGCTCCATCCATCTTCCTTTTAACCTCAATCAGGCTCTCAGTCTGAAGAAAAATATTCCCACAGCATGATGCTTTTTTATTTACCATAGGAAAGGCGGCTGAGTACAAACACAAATGTTTTCTTGTAAATCGTACATCCTTTTCCTCTCACTTCAAAATGATGTGCTAATTTGTGTCGATCCATCACAATGAAAGACTCCAGAGATTGTGTGGGAGAAAAATAATCCACAGGAGAAAAACACTTTTGCAAGGCGCAATAATGTAAGTTCAATACTGCAACATAACTGTATCACCAATCAAATCACTACTGTAGGATGAAAATTACTTTTTAGCCTCGTTTAAAAAAAAATGCTGTTTTTTTACAAACAAACTGGAGCAAAGCAGTTCATATAAATCCACAGTTTATGTTGAAGAAATGAATAATGAAACATCTTACACATGCAGCAGCTCTTGGAATCTTTAGAAATGGAAGTACTGCAGTTTCAAATTGACTTTTTTTTTGTCGTAAACTCAAACACTGTGAGTCCATCCTGCACACAAACTCACACCGGTTAATGTTCTTATTTGCAAATAAATTTGTAACAACACAACACTATTAAACTCATTTTTTCACGTTCGATTGCACCGAATTCAGGTTTTCCTGGGCAGAGCCGGAGTGTACCAAACAACCAGTAGAGAGGAGGGAAAAGTTTAATGCGGCACCGTAAACCTCGCCTCTCACAGTCCCGGCGCTGACTCAGTTCATTATGGTTATTGGTGTGAGCTGGCCCTGAATTGACCGATATGCTATTTCTATAGATTAACTGAACTCACTTAAACTATCGTCATCTGTGCGGCCAGTGCCGCACAGTGCTCAAAAGGCTTATTTGTATCTCCTCCCTTTCACAAACTGAAGTAGATATTTAAAAAGAAGAAGAAGATTGAAAAGAAAAAAAACTAGGAAAGTTAGCAGGGTACTAATGTGAGGTTTGGGATTCACCAATGCATTAAGCAAAGACACATGCTTGACTGCTTGATCTAAGAACAAAGGAGCTGGTAAAATCACTCAATATCCTAGTAGAATTCCTAGTATTTCACATCTGGGTGTGATCAGTTGAAGGAGCTCCAAGTATCTACACAGAAGAACCTACACTTTTTCCGTTATCTGTAAAGACGGAGCTACACTGCAGAATTATCTGGATCTCCACTGGCTGAGTGACACACCTAACCCTCCTTGGAAAAACATTGGATCTGAGCAAAAACCAGCTGCTTGTGAAGAACTGAGCCCAGATCTTTAAAGTATAAACACTGCATCATTCCTCAGGCGACATACTGCTTCTGTGTTGACCCAAGAGAATGGACCTGGTATTGGAGTTGTCCGGGTCCATTCAGCTCCAGGAAGTCTACCAGAGACATTATCTCACAGAATAATAATACTCTCCCATAAAAAGCAACTTTACCAAAACAAGGGAGTTTTCTATAGGATCTCTTTGCCTACGTTGCTAAAGCTAGCTGCCAGAGCCTGCTAGCAGACGTAGCTCTTTTGCTTAGTGCGGCGCAACCTTTATCCGCCATGTTGTTTGCTGCGTCCGACACGAGTAGCATCTTGTTTTTTAGCTAGCATAACTTTGCTCACTCACACACATCACACATACGCACGTTTGTGATATTGCTGCATTGTTTTTGATAATAGTTTAGTTGAAGGTTACTAGTTTAGTGACAGAGTTTATTAACTGTGAAGTTGGGGTCTTGCTTTAATAGAATCTGCAGTGACTTAAAGAAACGTTGTTGATGTTTGTGTATTGGTATGCAGCGCTTGCTGATTGAGAACGGCTCTGATTCTCTTCTTCATGTGTTCCTTTATGATATTCCACCTGATCCCAGCTGGCACTTGTAGAATAAAAGCCCACACAAGCTGAAAGTGGTTTGGCTATCGATTTCTGATAATCAGGTGGTGCCACGACATGGGAATTTAATCACAAATTGCTCACTTTTATTTATAAATGCCCTTGGGCGCTTACTAATAGGTATTGATAGCCAAGCAAGGCTATCATTTCCCAATAGAGGTACTGCAAGGAAGCTAATTACATGATCACACTTTTAGTGATGAACTTAAAAAAAACACTACACAACTTAGTTTATTATTTTAGTACCACATTTCCTTTTAAAGAACTTCACAAGACAAACTGATCAATCACTGCAATTATTCAAGCAGATTTAATTTGGATGTAATATATTCCAATTTGATTGCCATTATAAACTGGAGTCATATTCAGTCTATAATGCTAAATGTTAAGGAAGTCCAGTCAACTGAAACTGAATCACTGACTTTGCAGCAATCCCTCCTGCTGAGCATGCATGTGGTCACTCTACACTACATCTGCTTTCCAACTACAGTTTGTTACATTTCCACCCAAGAGCAAAGCAGGTAAGAATTACAGGTAGTTTTGGGTTATTTGAATTTCAATATCTATGAGGAGAAGGTAGAATGTTCTCTAAAAAGGTTTGGTAGGTGAAAAAATTTTATCCGTGAAACATCTAGCAAAGCTGCACTGGCAAACATCTGCTGGAGTTGGACATAGATTAAAGTTTTAAAACCTAGTTTATGTTTCAATTAACTCATAATTTCTTCATAATTATTTCAAGCTTTTAGAATTGCTGGAACATGGAAGTAATGAGTGACAGAAGGACCATATTCTTAAATCTAGTGCTAGGACTAAACTAGCTTTGTACTTTTGGTTTTGCTCAGCATACACAACTGAGCTACATTACAATTACTGATATTTGTGTTTTCAGGTCCAACACTGCTGACATGCTTCGGTTCAAAAATGGGCCAGAAACAGAACCAGCAGCAGTCCAGAGAGAAACAGTAAAATACTCAGAAGCCTGAAGAGCTACTGACCAAGACCACTTGAAATAATTACAAAAACGGCAAAATATAAATAACAAAGCAAAAATGAAAATCTTTTTTTGCTACAAATTTTTCAGATTTTTTGAAAATGCTGAACAAAAAGACTGACAAACATTTTAGCCTTAAATTCTAGATTTTTTGTGTGGGGAGCGGGGGTTGCTGTTGTTTTTCTGTAAATTGAATTGCATAAGTACCTACATTTAATTAGCAGCTCTTTTTTCCCAATAGAGGAAAATGATCAAATGTGAAAAAATATATACATATTGAGCTGCATCACAATTTCAACAAAACAAACATGTTCTCAACATGCAGCTTGTTTGCCACTATCTGATCCTGACACAGACGACATTTATGACCAGCTACCAGTGTTACAGATGTGCTATAACTGTGCTGACACAATGGAAGCAGAGAGGCTATAAATTGCACTTTATGTATCCCGGGGGAACACATCCAGTAAGACACCGACTGCCTCGCCTAAGTGGGGTTATACAAAGAACTCTGCAGTTAACCGCATGTCTTCGATTGAGACCCGAGAAACCACCGAGGTACGGACACTTCTTTACCGGGACATCCGACGAAGCGCTAACATAACGGCATAATGGGAACCCCGTAAAATTTTAATTGGTTTTCATCTTCTGAAAATCGGCTCAACGGAAATGGAAGAAACAGACTTGGTGACACACACTAAAGTTACCAGAAAAAACATATTTCAATCCCACTCGTACCTTGCATCAAAATAATCCAACATAAACCCATTGTTGACTCCATCAGAGCTAGTCTACCTGTGTTCAGCAGTATGACATTATACAGATGTCTGCATTATAATATCACTGTGTGCTGCAATGACAAGGACTGCTTAGATGGAATATTTGTTAGCTTATTATATTTCAAGCATCATGCATTCACGGTTGACAGTGATATTTCCGGCCATTAGCATAAACTCTGACTGCCCTTCATGTCAACATTCTATTTGATGTATTTTTCTTTTTACCCAGATCCTAAACTAGGAATATTGTTATGATGGAAAAGTGGTGAAGAAAATATGGATTAGAGGCAAACTGCTATTCCTGTTACAACATTCAAAAATATGTTGTATCAGATATCAAACCATTAACATACATGAAAATAATGATTACTATTCACAGTTTAGTTGCATCAAAAATGTTGTCATATCAAAACAATGAAAAACATGTTTAATCATATAAAAAACTGTTTTCCCCCCAGTGTATTATAAGCCTGGTGAGCCACCAGGCTTCACTTGTGCCTTCACCAGGCAAAGCGCTGCTTATATATTTAAGTTTTTTTTTAATGTTTGCGTTTTTTTAAGACTTTAAAGTTGGTGTTCAGATATTAATCTTCCCATCTTTCAATAACACATAATAATCAAGTGACATTTTCAAACTTCCTGCCAATTTTAAAGATTTTTTAACTCTAAAACATGAGTGACTGCCGAACGTCCAACCACCAGGCTTAGCAAGTTGTCAGGGGAAAACCTTGGAAAACAATTTTAAAAAAACATTAAAAATTGACTATTTAACATGTGTAATTATATGGAATCAATAAAAAAGATGAAAAATTGGCAATTATCAATATGCTTAGTCAGATAAGAACAGAAAAGTCACATCAGCTATTAGATTTGTTTTTCTTTTCCAGTAGATTTTTCTTATTATTATTTGATGCGACCACAATGACACAAAAAATATAAAAATATAAAAAAGAATTACACTTTATGATACTAAATAAATTAAACTATATCACCAAGTGTGACTTTAAAATGTATAATCAAACAGAAAGAACATCTTCCTGTTCGACGTACCATTAAAATTGAGAGCAGCTGAGATGGATTATCTGCTTCCTACATTGAGAGCCAACACAAAACACAGACACGAGGTCAGCTGGGGATAAAATCCAGACACAGGTGGAGCTCACACAAAACGGTGAATTATGAGAGTTCATGTTCGCAGCGAAACTTCACCACTGATTCATACGCTGTGAAATAAAGCAGCCTTAACACACTCCAGTTGTGAATATACATTCGCTGAAGACATTCTGCTCTGGATTCTCCCAAGACACACACACACACTTCCCATCAGCCTCCAGGATGGTGACTGTGGTTTGTAGACAGGCCCCATTTCTCAGTGTGTTCCTGTTAATTTCATTGTTATTATAACAGCACTTAAAAAAAAGAAAAAGCCAAGTTCAATCTACATGCTGTGAGCAGTGGGGAGTGGGGGGAAATATATTCTGTTTAATGCACGAGGCGATGTTTACTGAGGCAGTGAAATAAGAGAAACAAACACCAGAACCCAGAGATCAATAAATAATTTCCCTTCTAAAGGTTTCTCATCAGATCTTGTGATGATTTTAGGGACACTAGCAAACAACAAAAAACAGCTTTTAAAAATACATTTGAGCTTATAAAGCTGCCTAAAGCAAGAACGGAGGTCGTTCATTATCGAGAGCCATGCTACACAGAAGGTAATAAAACATCATCATCCTATATAATGTCCCATATACAGCCCCGTCTTACACACAATATGTCAGCTTTAGATTTCAAGGGGAGAAAAAAACCCTAACATTTTACAGTAACTATCCTTATCTGTCTCGTGCTACAGCTTTCTGCCATGTACTCTCTGTGTCCCATTCAAAAGAATGGAAATGTAACCATTCACGCCTATGGAGGCTGGATTTTGCAGCATATATGAGAACAATGAGCTCTCTCTTGTGGCCATTAAACTGCACTACAGCCTTATTTAACCCCGGATTTAGAATGAATCAGCAAGAAGCTTTCAGCTGTATCAGCCATGCTGAATGAAATGCAGAGCTCAAAGTTAAATCAGCTGCTCCTCCGAACGCGTGCATTTACTCTATTCTCCGGCACATACAATCAAATCCATCTGAGAAGCACGTTTCTATGTGTTTAAAAAAAAAAAAAAAGGCTAAAATTAGGAGAGAGGTAAGCATTGGGCGGGATGCATTATTCATAGAGCAGTAAACGGCGTGTCATAGGTATCGTATTGCATTACCGTTACTCTCCTTTACCTGAACTGAGCCACACAGTGAACACTCATTGTTCTGCGAGTGGAGCGTTCCTCCAAACATCAGCGTCTGGACGGAGTCCAGCTCCAGAACACACCCGCCAACAGACATCCTGTCCAACACACACACCAGCAAATTGCTGCCCCAGCTGGGTGGGTGGCTGGGAGGAATGGGGGTGCAGAGGGGGGAGGGGGTACATGAGCATGATGGGCTGCAGTAACAGGCATTTCAATCAGCCACCGAGGCAATGAATGAAACTGCAATTCTACAAATCATTTAAAGTGACAGAGCACCAATGCATTGGCAAAAAAAACAACATCATGCAACACTTTGATATATATATAGTCATATATATATGATGACTTAAAATAATAGATGAAAAAGGGTGAAGAACATTTGAAGCAAATGAAAGGAAATGCTTGCATTCACATGCCACCGACACAGCCTGCACGTGGTGAATTACATTTTAATAAGCTTCTAATTTTAGGGAGTCTGTTTGTAATAATAATAGACTTGATGAATATTTATGTTCCTTGTTTGAAATTCAGCAAAACAGAGGAGGAGAGGGAGAGAAAAAACGGAGATAGTACTGTATAAATCCGGCGAAATGGCTGTCTGTCAGACCCGCACCCCTTCAGCCGCTCTATGACCTAAATAAACCGAACATTTTTTTATTATTATTATATTGAGTGACGACGCCTGCTCTCTGACATAACACACACAGACACACACTCACGGTGGGTGGTTTCTGAAAACCACTTTACATATTGGTGAGAGGGGATCGAGGTTATATTTTAATGCATGTTTTGGATTTTTTACTTCGAGAGAAAAAAAACCAGCAGAAATGATCCGCATTACAAATGATAGCAGAAAACGCGACGTTCATTCATCTTACCCATTGTGCCGCTGATGCCTGAGCAGAAACACCGCGGGCTGTAAGTCCTTGCGGTGAGTGAAAGTCCGCAGCTCCCGCAGCTCCCGCTACCAGAGAGAAGAACCTGCTCCGACCTTCAGCACCGCGGACAGCTCCTACCGCCTCCCGCCGCCTCCTCTTTTCTCTTTCCTTTTCCTTCTCCGCCCCCCTTACTGAAGGTTAAACTCAAATCGACCTAGTTCGATTAGACAAAAGCGCCAATAGTTCTAAATGTAGTGTGATGACGAAAAAAAAAAAAAAAAAAGAAAATAATATTAATAAAAATAAATAAATACATCCGAGTCGGTGGGTCCGAGCAGAAAACGTAGTGCGCCGTTCTGAGAGCCGCTGAAGCCCCAAACCAGCCGAGGCTCCGCGGCGTCGTGGACGTGTCTCCGCTCGGTTCCTCTCCGCTCGCGCTCTCCAACGGACAGACGTGGAAACGCGCTTAGCGGCGGAACACCGTCTGCCGCCCCGTCCGCTTTTCACAGAAACACTTTGCGTAATTGCGGACTCAGTCTGTGCTGTTAATGTCGTTTCTTTCCCCCCTCCAACAAATCATGAATGACCGTCACTGCTTTCATTGGTCGTTTCGCGTCATGCTGGAAGTTCTCTATAGCCAGCAGATCCAAACTTGTGGAGGAAACTTTGGTAGATAAAAAAATAATAAAAATTGTGCAATTATTACGTTTCAGGGGGTTTCCAGTTTAAGGGCAGCACGGTGCTGGTGGTCAGTGGCGCAACTACATTATGCAGGTGGATGCGAAAACATAAAGCGCCCCCCCCCCCTACCGCCCCCCAAGGAAGGTTGTAGGAGCGTGGAAAACATACGCTCGCTCTTCCCCCCTCCCCCCTCCTAGACGACGTTACGTGAAGGGTAAAACTCCCTACATTTACCTCGTCACGTGCGCGAGGTGAAGGAGGTAAGTTGCGCTGAAGTGTGTGGGAAAGCATAACCCGCGCGCCGCCCCCTCCAGACGGGGTTTTTACGTCCCCTCTGGTGATGCGCATCTATACGTTACATGAGCTGCATACACACTTTTTGCGCCACTGCTGGTGGTGCACATACACACCAATGGTTTTAAGTTGCACCCGACTAGGCATAAAATTATGACCACTGACAGGTGAAGCTTTATGCAACACTTTCATCTCCATGACCAACTAGTATGTGTCCTCTTTCCATCCGCAACGCACAGGGGATGGAAAGAGGACACATATATTAGGTTATTAGTTGTGCAATTTGTCCCAGACGCTGTTGTGTGCAAAGCGGAAAACATGGAAAACAGTATTTGAAGGAATTTAGCAAAACGTCAGTTTCTAAATATACTGACAAAGTTGGTAAATCAACAACCACCAATCAAAAAAAAAAAAATCAACAAATGTAGGTCATTACCTATAACAGGGCCAACAGCATAAGCAGAGAAGGGCAGACGTCCCTCTCTCCAGCTGTTTGGGTCAGCTCCTCTCCAATCCCAAGGTGTTCCCAACTCAGCCGAGAGACACGGTCCCTCCAGCATGACCTGGGTCTTCCTCTGGGGATCCTCCCAGTGGGACCTGCCCAGAATACCTCACCAGGGAGGTGTCCAAACCAAGTCTGGTCAACTGTCTCCTCTCGATGTGAAGAAGCAGCAGCTCTACTCGAAGTCCCTCTTGAATGACGGAACTTTTCACCCAGACACTTTGCGGAGGAAACTCATTTCAGTCGCTTTTATGTCTTCTTTGAGTCACTACCCACAGCTCGTGACCATAAACGAGTGGGAACATATTGACTGGTAAACCAAGCTCTTTCTTCCCCACAACACACTGATACATCCTCCTCGTTACTGTAGACGTCGTACCAATCCATCTATCGACCACCTGCTCCACCTTTCCCAAGATTCTGAGATATTTATATTCCTCCATTTGGGGCAGGACCTCCTCTCTGACCCAGAGTGGTCACTCAAGACACATTCTCATCCCACTGCTTCACACTCTGCTGCAAACTATTCTTGCGAAAGCTGTAGGTGTTGAAGCCAATAGGCAAATATCATCTGCAAAGAGCAGAGACGCAGTACTAAGGCCACCAAAACACATCCCCAGAAATAATAATTTGGTACGATGACCCAATTCTTAGACTTCCAACCAAAAAGAATAGTAGTGTAAGATTACTGCACTTATCAGCCTGTCATCCTCTCTCAAACACACAAGTTGAAAACAGTACAGTTGAATTCTGTGATTTTTTAAATTCAAGCTGCTATAACCATGTTTTACCAAGTCTAAGTACAGGTTACAAACTCTTATCTTTATCATTTCTTTAAATGATTCCTTATTACTGTATAGAACAATAGTTCTTTTTTTCCCGTTCTTACAAAAATAAAGATTAAATGTTTTGTCAAATTACCACAATTAAAAAAATACTGTAGCCCTTCCACTATTGCTTCAGGGGCAAATGGAGAACCATACTGTAGCAACCAAATTTTACAAAATTTTCCACATTTTGACAGTTGTAATGTGATACAAAAAAACATTAATAACTAACCAAGCTTTTCTTTTATTTT
>CAEGAF010100506.1:0-17153 GCA_903067075.1 Micropoecilia bifurca
GTTGCAGCCAAGCATGATTTAATGTTACACAATACAGTTTTACCAAGTTGCTCAAAGTCTAAACTGGTATTGTTGTGCATTTAAGGTGTAAAGTTTACCTTCGACCAAACGCCCCTCAAAGGAATCCCAGCGCCCCCCTTTTGTAAAAATTTCCCAGAGCGCCCCCTGCTGTCCTCTGAACGCCCCCAGAACCGCTAATCTAGAGTGAAAACTGATCGAGAGAGATAAAGCAAAGTGCTCTGAAGAAACTGATTTAAAATGTTCAACATGCAATAAACTGGATGGGATATTAACCAGCTTCTGGTGCTTCTCCCTTTAGGACAGATATAAGCTACTCAACAACAGCACAAAGCTTTCCACTCGGGGTTAACTGAAACAAACCAGCCGTCTCATCCAGACTGAGTAAATGTCTGATAATGTTAGTCATTATGTGATTGGTTAGGTCACACCATGCTTCACAGCATCCTTCAGGCCAGCAACCTACTGTCTGCCTCAGTCACTCTCTGTCCAGTACAAGTACTTCATCATCAGGCGGTTCACCTTCTTCTTCCTTTGTTTTTCGTTCTTCTTACTGATTGGTTGCTTCTTGTTCGGTGGCAGAGTCTCCTCCTCATCTGGACTGGGAACCCATTTACCCACGGCTGTTTTCACACTACTGTAACTCTGGTAGGATATGGTAGATGCATCAGAAGTTGATGTAAAGTTTGACTCAGAATCTGATTCAGAAGGTACTGATGATGATGGACGTTTCTCTTTTTTCTTGGACTTTTTATGGAACTTTTTGAGCCATCTTTTAGAGTTGTTTCTTTCAACAGGATCGTCTCCAGAACTGTCAGAGTTAGAGCTGTGACTCTTCTTTTTCTTGCTCTTTCTTTTGTTCTTGCTTCCATGGTGATGGCTGCTGGTACTGCAGGATGATCTCCTGTAATCCGCAGTAGATTCAGAACATCTAGCACCTCTGGTGGGATATATCCTCTCTCCATTCTCCATCTTTCCGCTCTCATCTTCATTACTCCTGGATCTTTCATCATCTTCAGAGTCTTCCAAGCTTTTGCGCTTGAATTTTATTGGTTTATAACTCAGCACCTCATTGATGGCTTTCTCCAAGTCAGGGTCAAGGTAGTTCTGATGGCGGACTGGCCGAATGTCCAGGGTATCAATTGTCAGATCAGTAGAAGTGGGCCTGTCTCTGGGTGGAGGTATTGATAAACTGCGACCAATAGAAGACAGAGGACTGAACATGGACCTCTCAGTTAAAGCCACACTTCTATTGTCATCTAGGTCAATGCCACCATTAGCGAGGTAACTGCTACCAACTAGGAACACCTGGGAATCAAGTTGGCCAACACTTCCAGGACTTTGACTCCTTGATCTCCTACTGCGAAGGCAGCAGCTGCTGCTGGCTCCGTATGTACCAGAGATGCTTTGATGGTGTGTGTACAGGCCTGACGGCCCCAAGCTGCTGCCAGGATCAACCTTATTCCTCAGGTTTATCTCAGGAGGGGTGGAGGATGATCCTTGCTTAGTGAATGAAAGATTAAACTGACCCCAACGGCTATCCGCACCCTTCCTGATGCTACTGTTAGCCTCTGAACGAGCATGAGAGATGACTGACTGACTGTCACTCAAGTCATCCAGTGAAAGAGGAGGTCTCCTGGAAGAGGTTAAATAACGGTCAACATGACATTTCTGGTTTAGCAGGTCAGTTTTGCATCTGCTTGGGACGTCATCTGTCTCTGCTTTCTTCCCGGTAGACCGGAGGAGGGAGTCACTTTTGTCTATGATGAAATCCAGGTCAGGTTTTTTTCTATAACTCAGAGAGGCCACAACAGTCAGCGGCCTGATTGTCTCTAGCTCTCTCTGCTCTTTATGTTTCTCCTTAGCCTCTTTCCACTCTTTTCCTTCCTTTAAGTCAGTTTTTACAGCACATCTAGAACAACAGTGTGAAAAAGGTGAATGAAGGAGGACACAGAAAAGCTAACGACAAAGATGAAATTCAAAGTTGAATCTAGCAATAAAACATATTACTTTTAATATGTTTTAGTAATATGTTTCAAAACATATTACATAAACAGGGAGGAAATGAAGGAGACAGAGACCTTTCAGTTTTATATGACACCAGGAGGACATGTGAAGGTCATAAACTATGACCCCAGTATTCCTCTCTTACCATTTAGTTCTACTGTTTTCAGATGTTTCTCTATGAAGTCAAGAAAAATTGAGGAGGCAAAACCTCGTCTATAATTTTTCTTTTTAAAAAAATCATAACAAATATGAGTGGTTGTAAAGTTTAAATAAATTTAGTTAATATGTTTCTAATGGACATAATCAGTGAGATAACTCCTGTGGGATGTCCTGATCAATCATTTTCATCAGGCAGCAGTTGAGGGAACCTATGTCTGTGACTGGATGGTGTCATATTCAGATCAAATGGAATATAGAGAAATTCAACCTTTAAGTCCTCAGGTTTAGCTTCAACCAATCACTGAGTGAACTTGGCACCACGTGTGCAAAGTTCATAAACTAAATGAGCAACAACAGAGACTGTCTACCATTTGTTTCTGGAGCCCACCTTTACTTCACTTCCAGGCTTCAGCTTGATGTTCAGCCATGTATATTGTGGGATCTTTCGCTTTGAGTGGTTGTTTCCCCAAATAATTACAACAGATAAATGTGAAATGTCGTAACATAAATCACATAAATGTTACGTCCCTCCACAATGGCGCTCAATACATTTTTGGATTCTTCTTGGCTCTGCTGCTAGCTTGAAAATTGATCTCTTTTCCATTATAGGAATAATGCTAGGAGTGTTATATATTCCAGGTGTAACCATGCTTTACCAAAAGTTAAGTAGTCGTTATATTTTAAATAATTCAAATTAAGACTTAAATCACAATGATTCGACCATGGAAATGCCATTTCAGGGAAACGCTACCTCATTTAAGTTTTATATATATAAATATAAATTGTAAAATATATAAATTCATAATTTTTTTATTCAACAAGCAAACAGCAGTGAATATAATTAAAAAATACCTATGGTCAGCTAATCCGATGAATCAGTTTATGTTGCTTCTACTGATATGTGTATAAGACAAGCATCTGCTGCAGAGATAACTGACACATTTTCACTGACCTGTCCTCATCTGACAAGTTCTTGACAGTGCCATAATTTTTGGACAACCAGGACTTCACTCCATCCACACGGTCCTCCACTTCAGAGTCTGTGTCTGAGTGGCCCTGACTGCTCACCAGTTAGGGAAAGGAAGAGAAGTTAGAGGCAGCCCTGGATGTGTTAGTCAAGTACAGGCAGGTCTTCTGACATTCAGAAAGGAAGAACAATGTTAGAGTTCAACGGGAGCAAGCCCAGGAAAACGTCTTCTGTTGTTACAGTTGATGAAGAACGAGTTTAGGGGTTAGTGCAGAGGCAGACGAGGGCTTCAGCATTATATCTGGACAAAAGGCAGACAGACAGAGAACATCTAGAAGCAGACAGAAAGAGCTGCATGGAGCTACAGGAGAGGCTGTGGATCAGGAGGCTCAGGACTCTTTGTATCACTTAGTTGTACTTACGAGGGTTCATGATACCAAAAAAGATTTCTCTGTGAGTTACTCAGAAAAGCATGAAGAATTTTCAACACAGTTTTTTGAATAAAATGTAAATAAAAACAGATGTTTTATTTTGTTTCTAAACTGATCATTCTTTTGTTTATAAGTACCTGTCTCAGTTCTTGTCAGAACTCAGTTCCTGGTTAAAAAAAAAATTTTTTAATCTAAATCTACAGGGTAGCTAAATAATTTCAGGTCTTACCTTTATAAAAGCAACAGCAACAACACCAAAGATATCATCACATATTTTTGTCCAAAAGCCTCATAACATAAACTAACAAAGGTCAATCTGTAAAGGTCAATAGACTTCATACTGCAATTTTCAATTAAATAATCCCTGTGGTTGTTTGAGAAGATTCATTTAGACATGCAGGTTAGTTGCAAATTGTCGTAAAGAATAAAATACAGTAAAAATGTGCAACATATCTAAAATCTACAAAATAAAATCCACTCTGCCTCTAAGCTATAGCGCCAATCCACAACAAATGTCTCAAGGCAGAAATTCAGAAAAATACTGAATTTTAATTCAGTCATGCATATAATTTGCATTGTATTGTTTCCTATGAAACAAACACACAGTTGAATTGTTGAATGAAGATGATTTTCCATCTACATCTGTTCGCGGTATGAACAACTGCTGACTTATCTGGATGTATTGTGTCATGCTAGCTCCAGATGCTAGCATGACAGCTAACAATTCACTGTCAGGAACCTCAACAATGAGTGCTTCAACATTCCCAGATAAGTACAGTTCACTTAACTGAGATCTAGGGTGAAATCTGTGGGAGCAGAACAGACACTAACTGCTGTCTGTTCAGGCAGACTACAACCTACAGTCTAATACTTTGTTTTTTCATCATTTAAACATGAAAAACCTAAATAGGTTATACGTCTTTTCTATGGTACAATCTGAATGATCCACAAAATGAAATGCAGTCATTCAGATGGTAACCAGGTGGTAAAATGCCCACATATAACCAGGGATGACTGATTACACATCAGCAACAACCAGGTGAGGTGCATAGCCAAAAGCAGAGCTGCTCACACTGAAGAAACTCTTCCAACAACAGAAAGCGTCCTTCAGTCAGGCAGAAATGAGATGTATTTAGCTAGAAGCAGAGCAAACAGACAACAGGTGATTCATGGTGTCTGGGGCACCTGGGTGTGCTGAATACTGACTGAAGCATCAGTGAAAAAACAAAATGAAGACACATGTTTATTGCTGTTAAAAGCAGAAATTGTTTCATAGTGCAATTAATAGCAGTGATGCTAATTCAGCTGGATGTGAAGGCATGCAATGAAAAAGCACAGGTGGGCTGAACGTGTTCATGATGCATTTATGACACAGTTAACCTCACTGTTGATTCCATGAGAAAAACTGAGAAGTTTTATAAACTAAATGATGGAGAAAATAAAAGCTAAGCTTGTCATGTGATATATGCATCATCACTTCCAGCAAAGAAAGAAACAACACAAGACCATGATCCTCACATTCGGTTCCTTCTTTTCTGGTACTTTGCCACCATATCCTGCAAACTGGTCACAGTGATGATGATAGTTATGATGCAAGGAAGAAAAGACAAGGAATAAAAGACAACAGAAGGACATAAAATGAGAGTCATGTGAAGCATATTCCAGAAATGAGAGTAAATAAAAAAATTGGGTGAGTGTCTGATGCTGGGATGCTCCTCCCTTTAGAAAATCTGACAGGCTTTTAGGGAGCATGGCTGTATCCAGATAAAGCCTTTGCTGGTAAACCCTGGACAATGTTATTCACTTTGAGCTGAACTGAGTAATGGAGCTCATGTTAAAGTCAATTAAACACACTTTTTTGGGCAGAGCTGCAGGATTTTCAACCAGGCAGCACACTGCACACACTGTGTGTGAACATTAATAGACAGCATATTTAGCTTTGACATATTAATAATTAAGGCCTGTCTTTGTTTTAAGCGGCGCTGCCTTTGGCTTCATTTTCTACATCACAATATCAACTGAATGCTCAGCCCAACCCTGCAGCATATCAGGTCAAACTGATTTGGGGGTTTTGAGCCATTTTTTGAGGTTAATAGACAAGTGACAGAGCAAACACACAGAGAGAAGCTGCAGCTTCCTGCTCTGAGCTCTGACCATCCTGCAGATAAATAACTGAAGGAATATTACAGAATGAAGATTCTCTCAGCTTGTGAGTTGAGAAGAAGTATTATTTTTCTATTATTAAGGGCAAAATGATTAATTGGATTAATCATGATGAATTCATTACTGAAATAAGTTTCAACCAATTTAGTAATCAATTCATGATTAAAGCTGTAGGATTATTAAAATATATTTTTACATATTCATTGAAATATGTAAAAATATTTACATATTTATATTTATATCAGACAGATAACATAACATAACTGTTGACAGATATGTGGAAAAAAATGAGCTCCTCTGCCTTCTCCCAATGCTAACTACAAACAACCAATCAGAGCCAGGAGGATGGTCTTAGTGTTGTCAATCATCCTCCATGTGGTGCTGCTCATTCCACACTGCCTTTTGTCCAAACCAACAATTGGTTATTCAGAATTATTGTGGACTTCTGACAGGAAAATTATAGGTTGAAGAAACAGTAAATCAAACCTTGTGTCAAACCCTGTCTGAGCTGAGCTGGTGGTGATTTACAGTTAGATTCTGAGTTTTCTGTTCATGAAATGATTTCCATTCAAAATTTGGTCTGCTGTTTTAGATATAAGAAATGGAAGATAACTAGTTAAATTTGTGAGCTTAGTTTAAAACATCTGAGTGGTAAACTATGAGGATCAATCCATTCATGTTAACCTGGCTTCACTGATATAGAGCTGGCACAACACAGGTGTTATCACTTTGGTGTTTTTCAGGTCATGGGTTCTGTACCTGTTTATAAGGTCTTCGTTGTCATCACTCTCCATCTCGTCCTCGATGGCCGCCTGCAGGTCACCTATCCTTTTGAAGGCCAGCTTAAGGTCCGCCTGCAGGCTCTGGCTTGAAGCCTCTAGGCTCTCAATGTCCATCTCCTGTTAACAAGGGAGAGGGACACCTGGTCATGTTAGCTGGTGCTAAGGAGCGCTCCAACCTCAAGAGTCCAGTCTGTAGGACAGGAGTAACGCTGATGACTGGAAGCTGTCCATCCTTACCAGCTCATGTTTCTTGTGGCTTGCCTCTGCTTCTTTTTTGGCCAGTTCCCCCATTTCCTCTTTAATGTCTCGGATCTGCCTCTGCAGCCGCTTATTCTGCTCTTTTTCACGATTCTCGCTGCTGATGCGCTGGTCTCGCTCTTCTGTCAGCTTCTCCACGTTCTCCTTCAGACGAGCTACAAGATTCTGTACAGCAAAACAAAAAGTTGCAAAATATATACCAACCTAGTTTTCCACCCATGTGGAAGTTGTACAGAACTCAAAATAGGGTAATAAATGAACTCAATGTTCCTGAAGATAATTTTCAGGTTTTAGACACAGTTAAGGGTTAATCTGACCCTTAACTGTCAGACTACTTTTTCCCGCTCATGTCACACTTTGGCTCCTCACCTCCAGCCGTTTGACCTGTGACTTCTCAAATTCCATCTTGGTTTCCAGTTCTCGGATCTTGGCCTCCTGACGATTGGCTAAGGATTTCTCAACCATGGATTGCTCCTGAAACTCCAGCTGGCTCTGGAGGACCTGCATCTGATTCAGACAAGACCCATAATCAGTGTTATTATTAACCTACATAATAGGAAGTCTTTAGTGCTGCACAGACTGTCTTTAAAAATGAGTGAAGCTGATGTTTTAACCCACAACTCATACATGAGCAGCAGCTTCATTTTTAAGTTGAGACACTGGAGCCACCTGAGTGAAGAACAAGTTTATTTCTACGATAGTGGAAATTAGAACTTTGGGCTATAACCTTATTCAGTGCATCTCTCCTCTTATGGTTAATATATAGTGTATATTGTCCCTATTCTAACTAAAGTACATTGTATAATTAACAGTTTAATGACCATGAATAAAAACAAATAGCTAATATTTTCATGCATTAGTAATTTTTGGTATGTGATTGGTGAGCACACCTTAGATTCTGGATACTTGCAACAAAACTAAAAGTTTATACTCTGAGGTGTTATTGTTTTCTCTGTATAGAGATCACCCTAACCCCCATCATCAAAGTAACTTTGGTCTCCCCCAATCAGTCTATGGATGGCTTTGACTGCTCAACAATAATACAAGTTGGGTGTATCACAGCAAACGTAAGTCATTTTACAGTAACTACATGCACAGTTCAGATGCAGCTTTTGGAAATCCTCTGTGAAGAGGTTTCAGTCAGATGCTTACCCATCCCAAAACTAACCTTTTCCTGAACCTCCTGTTTCTCCTTGAGGGCCTCTTCCAGCTGAGACTGCAAGTCATTCATCTGAGCCAAGTTCTGAGCCAACTGAACCACAACACAGAGGACAGATGAAAAAAGTCAGCAAATGAAGTGAGTTTACTTCAAATATTTGATGCTTTTGGTTTCAATAAAACTGAACAATTCTTATCGAATCACTGTTAATTACAAAATATAATGCTAAAACCAAATGAGACTTCTTAAACTGTAATTGGCACTGAAATGTGCTTCAACATGAACTGTAGCAAACAAGCAAACCTGGTTAAACATCTAGAGGAGCCAATTAAAAGTAATTTATTTTCCATTAGCACTGGAGAAAGACACTATAACTCGACATTCCTGATTATTTTTTAGTTCTTTCCAGCGGTCTGCCTGGAAGTCACTGTCTGACTATTTCTCCTGACATGGTCTCCTGACCTGGGCCACAGCAGACTTGTGTTTCTTCATCAGTTCGTTGAGGTCCTCCTGATCCTCTTCCATCCTGGACTGCAGGTCGTTCTTCTCTCTCTGAAGACGGCTCTGCTGTTCTTCCAGCTGATAAAGACAAAAAGCAGCAAACTGATCAATGTGGAGACTATTAGACCAGCTTGAGTTTTAAATGAATTCTTAAAACAGCGGGGAGAAAATGCTATCTTTTGTCCACATATTATAAAATGAGGAAAGAAAATACTCTTGTGCTTCCATTATTTTGCTAATGTCTACATAAAAAATTAACATAATGTGATATTTTAACTCTATAACCAAATTAGATTAGATGTTAATGTTTAATAAGAAGATAATAATATTGAATGTTTACAACTGAAAAGCAGATATTGTTTGAGATCTCGAAGGAATTTTCTAAATAATTCCAGGCTGAGTAACTCTACCAAGAGAAGAGCAGAAGGAGTGTTGCTATGGAGAGGGATTCCATCCTGGACTCGATTTTCAATGAATGAAATGAATAAAATGAGTTTATGAATGTAAAAATGAAGAAAATAAATTTGGAATGGCAATGTTAATACTGATACTGGGTTCAAAAAAGAGATACAATATTAAAGCAAGAGTCTAGAAAAGAAGCTTCTTCTTTAGAAGAATAAAAGCTGTAGTGATGAGGAGCATTGCAGAGAATTGTACTAACCATCTGCTTGGCTTTAGAGATCTCCTCCATCTGAACATGCAGGTCTTCTATCTCCACCTCCATGGATTTCCGAGCTTTGACCGCAGCTGCACAGGTGAACTCAGACTCCTCCAGCTGTAACAGAGACAAAGCTCAGTGTTTGATATTAAATCCAACTTCAAAATTCAGGTTAGCCATTGAACTGAGTTTTAACTTTTTTTCAGGCAATGTTTATCCAAAGCTTTAGTTATAAAGACGATGTGCTTTGGACCAGACAATTCCTTTTTAAATGGAGGTGCTGATTAAAGATGCTTCTTAAAGTTTGTGATCAGTATCGTTTCAGATAACTAGCAGTCTTTGTAATTGTTTTTTTTTCTTTTTTCAAGGTGGGAGTCAGAACCTGGTTTTTCAGCTGGGCGATCTCTCTCTTGCTGGGTGCGTTGTTCTTTATGTGGTCCAACATGATCTGGGCATCAGCCAGCAGGGCCTTGGTCCTCTTCAGGTCCTTCTTCAGGCGTTTCTCAGTCTCTATGTCACAGTTTGTCACCTTGGCAGAAAGGAACAATCAGGTTGCTCTTCCTCATTGCTTTTTTATTTTTTTATATGGAGCGACTCCCAACCATTTATCATTTGTTCATTTGTATAAATTTAGGTAAGTATAAGTTAGAATAATTCACAACCATGCCCGTGTTTATGATGCGACCTCATAATAAAGGTGCATCTAGAAAGACATTTTCTGTAGAAAGTGAAACCTAGAAGAACCTGGACAAACTGTCTTCACCTGAGCATCACTCAGGTGAAGACAATCACCTGCACTTTGATTATGTTCAGTGTGTGAACTGTTTGTTTAAAGCTGATTGATCATCACCACTCATCACTATCAGGTGTTCTTACCTTGCTCTGTGCTGACAGAAGCTTCGCCTCCAGCTCTCTCTTCTCCTTCAGCACCTTCTGCTTTTCATCATACTCTTCTTCAAGCTGGACCTCTATTTGCTTCAACTACACAAACACACATGCAAACATTGTAATAAAATACACCTAAACATAAGATACATTCTTGTGTCTATATGCGTGACAATGACATTGTATGACATCATGGGGTGGTTTCTGTCTCTCAAAGTTCTCTTGAAGGTCCTGTAAGGCTGTCATGTTTAGATGACAGGATAAATGGATAACATTCTCTCTTGAAGTCTCCTGTTATGTGGTTTTCAGTTTGAAAATGAGCCCTCTGGGTCAGGTAGTATAAAGCTGCCTCAACTGACTCTCTCTTAAGACATTTCCATCTAAATGCTAAAGGAAGGAATGAAGCTTGTCTAAACACAGAAAAGGCCAGGAAGAAAATTAAACCCCAGAAGCACTAAAACTTGAGTGATGTAAAATGTTTCAGAATATTTCAGAGTAATAAGGAGTTCTATAAAATGACAGTTTGGCTGCAGTATGTGCTCCTACAGTTTCTCTCCTTCACAGTACTGAAGCCTTTGAGAGAACTGAGAGAACAGTGCCCCTACTGTCAGACATGAGGTGGTGCTGTTAAGATGAAACATTAATTCTCCTGACCTTCTTACTGCATGACTGCCTGATCTCCTCCACCTCATCATCCTTGCTTTCAATCTCCTTAAAATGTGTCTGACGCAAACGTTCCATCTCCATCTCCAGTCGCAGCTTGGCCTGAAACACAGATCAATCATCATACACACACACACACACACATCAGGGTCAGCCTGACCACTCCTAGAAGAAGGACCCCAGCAGGTTTACTCCCAGACTCCCATCATTACATCCCAATACAGAGGAATAAAACCCAGTTTGTTTGCAAGAGTCAAAAAGCTTCTATACATCATCAGATTATGTTTCATCTGCATAATGACTGAGTTAGCGAGTGTGACATATGCTGTCTGACTACAACCTGTCAACATCTGTACCTGCTCCAGCATCTGGATGGTGCCAGCTTGCTCATCCAGCTCCTCTTCCTGGTCCTTGATCTTGGCTTCCATGTCCCGAAGCTGCTTCTTCAGCTAAATCACATGGATGGTCACAGATGATTGCAGGGGAATCACCTGAACAAAGACTGAGCAATTTGACTTAGTCTGTTGCCAAAAACCTTAGCAAGAGATGCTTCATCCTTGGATTCCTGGGAGTTAAGATCCTGCAGCTCTGCTTCAACCTGCTCCAGCTTCAAATTCACTGTACGCAGTTCAAGGTCCTTGTCCTACCAAACACAAGCAGCAGTCAGACCACATCGCACATTGAGTGAGAAAGAGGAAGTGAATTGTAAATGTAACACGGGAAGCTTGAGCAAAGCGAAGGAGGAAGTCAGATCAGTTACAAAAACACATGTAAGTGTAAGCCTGTCTTTTGTAGAAGTAACAACATACAGTTTGAAACTTCTGCAGGCGCTTTTTACTAACTCGACTCAACAAAACGGAAAACTTGGACCCTGCTGTTGCCACGTTTACCGGTAATAAAGCTTCCTGTTTGTCGCTCACCTCCAGCAGAGATGCGCAGTACTGCTGCTCTCGTCATGAAGGGCCGGCCTTCCAGCCAAGAACAGCAGCACCACTAACAGCAGTATCTGATTGTTGATATGGTAACACAACAATCTAACTCTGAAGATTATTTAGCATTAATATTCTCATTAAACAAATGTTAAAATTCTAGCTCTATGGTACGCTGCAACTAGTAACTTTGTTTTCTCTCAGTAATTTTTCTCTCCAAAGAAGTTACACCTGGTCCGATGTTCTGTTGTTTATACTATTGACAGTAGTCTGTCGCCTTCAGGTCTCTGCTGGAACCTGTACAGGATTTTATCCTGTTTACAGGATGAGAGGTGTAAGCTGTTAAACTGATGTTTAATTGAAAAACACTTAGCAATATCAATTATGATTAACCCTCATTTACCATTAATGAATGTCCCCACCAATCGCGCAAGCTCCTCAGCTGCTAAAGAAAAACTCCTGGTAATGGAATTAATGCCTCACCAGAAGTGAGGAATTAATTACACCTGTTAGTTCTTCGTCCTCTCAACTAAGAAGGGAATAAATGACAAAAAATATGACATCCTAACAAATACTGCATCCAATCAGTACTTTGTGACTGATATTTGACATACTGATACTGCAATGGTGATTGATATGATGCACAACTCCAGTGAAACTGTTCATTTAAAGGAAAACTGTAAAGTCAAGCTTTCTGCTGAAGACTGGACAGATTAGGATTCATATTCGTATTGTGACAGAAACAAGCATATATTTAGTGGTGAAAAAAAGACCAAGGAAAACCCCTAAACCTGATCAAACATTGTCTTAACATAAAGCTTTGGTCTTTGGCAAAAGTTCATCCTAAATATATTAACAATATCTTAACATCCCTCTGAAAGCACAGGGACACACACCTCCAGCTGCTGTCTGAGGCTGAAGGCCTCCCCACTCTGCATGTCCTTCTCCCGGGCCAGCTTCTCCCTCAGGCTCCTCTCCCTCTGCACCTCGTCCTGCACTGTACTCAGTTCACCATCAAACCTACACACAAGCATCCTCTTGGTGACGGAAACAGAACACAGACACTACAGCTGACAGCAGCTGGGCTAAACATAGAGGAGCTGTGGGGTCAAACACATTGTACATATCATCTCTGTGGAAAGCTCAGTGACAACAAGTCAAGAAGGAAACCAGAGCTCTACCATTAGGAACAGGAAGATGCTACTAATTATGTGGAGCAGCCTTCCTGGCCCACTGGCTAGCAACCTGCTAATGCATGTTTATGAACAGTGTAGTGTCAAAGTTTGTGTGTGAGGACGGACTTCCTCTGCTTCTTCTCCAGGTCATGGTTGCGGCTCTGCTGACCCTCCAGGTGAAGCTTGGTGTCCTGCAGCTCAGCTACCAGCCGCTGATTCTTTTTCTTTAACTGCTGAATGTTTCGCTGAGACTCTTCATTATCAGCCTGAAGGTCACTGATCTGCAAAACACGCATGCATGTTTTTATTGCACCAATATCATCATTTTGTATTGATTTCCACTGATTTTAGCAACTGTATTTATGCTTAACCCTAAATGGCTGAAAGGCTTGCAGACTCAGGAACCACTACTGATTGGTCTTGATATTCTGCCTTGGCTCTTGCAATGAGGTAGTACAACATCCTGTACAAGCTCTTCATACAATTTAGGAAGCTAGAAGACTTACTAAACAATAAAAATAAGCCATTGAATAAGAACAATGTAATCAATTTTAAAAAACAAAGCAAATCTTTCATTCTGCAATTACATTGTGATGTCACCACAGAGAACCATACACATGAGAAGAAAGCACCAAACCAAAGAGGAAAGCATGAAGGAAAGAGATATTCAACCAAAGTCCACTTCCACTATCTGGTTTTTGTACCTGCAGACCATGTAAGAAATGTAAGGAAAGTTTATCAGACACAGTCTGGCAAGTCACAGTCCCACTAACAGCAATAGAGTGTAAGATCTTCCACATTTAGACTCTACTGTCGACCCATCAGCAACGTGGTGTGTATTGGAGCAGTCGTGTCCACTCACCCTTCTCTCCAGCTGACGCTTGTTCTGATGTTCAACCTCCAGCTTGTCATCAAACTCCTGCTGCAGTCTTTTCTTGGTGAATTCGATCTCCCTGATGGCTCGCTCATACTTCAACCTCCACTCTCCTCCTGTTTCAGAAACACAATCACTGACTGTTTCATATGCTACACCATGTTCTGTATCAAACACAATATTTGTTGGCTTACCTACTAAGAGACGAAAATGTAAAGTCTATGGTTAAACTAGATGTGTAAAGCTGCAGTGTGTAACTTTTACAGAAAATATACTGACTATATGAGACAGATAATCTGTGAGAAAAAGTTCTTTCTCCGCTGTTAGCACATTTAGTAGCGAGTACATGAGAATGATTATCAGCGTTAAGACCAGTGTTTCTCAACCTTTTTTGGGCCAGCGCCCCTCTATCCTTTATCCAAGTCCCTCAGCCCCCCACCAAAGAATTTGTAGGCTACTTTGCACTGACTATTAATTTATTATTAATATTACAATCACTATTTTAGATGTTTTAATTTTTATGCTCGTTTCTGTATTTGTCATCAAAAATAATTTCCCAGAGAATAAAAAAGCCATGTGAATAGAAATTATTTTCACAGGCGTCTACGAAAAATGCAATGAACATTCAACTTAAAATAGGTAGGAATAACAGCAGCCAAAAATATTCTTATTCTTTGCCATTTTCTAGTTAAATATTCCACAAAATGACCAGATAAAAGATTAACAACATGCCAGTTTAAACTTTGAACTATTTGCAAAACAACTGAGCTCTGCAACATTAAAACATGTATAGAACTGTAACTACATTAATCATAGCTCTTCTTCTCTTCAGTGTTTGTCAGTTTCTGGTGGTGCAGCTCTGTGCTGCCTTCAGGAGAATGGGACATCAGAGCATCATCCATAAAACTTCACCCACATGGCATTTATTGTGCAAACCAGAGCTTTCAGTGGAAAAACTAAAGTTCCAGATCCTTTTAATGCCATACAAATGAGACAGAAACATGGATTATATCTTTATATAGACCTGTCTACTGATTTATAGATTAATAGTTTTACTGGACAGAAATTACAAAGAACAAATCTGGTTCTTAATCAAATCCTAATGAGTCNGTCATGGAGTCATCAGCCTCATGACATTAACACTGACATGAAAAATAATATTGAAGAAATAAATATATCAAATCTAATAAAAAACATAAACAAGTGATAAGTCCTTTACTGTTATGGTCTGTAAGATATTTATTCACAGTACTAGATATGGTCTCAACAAACCCATGGCACTTCAACAATATTATTTTACCTTTTATTATTTTACTTTGTACCTTTTATTCACGCTCACCATCAGTAATGTTCATTTATCACTTGCCGTCTAATCGTCATGTGTTTCACATCATGTGTTGATTTTTCACTGTTCAGCGTCGGATTCTCTGTTTTTATGCCATAATTCACATCTAGTTCGTTTTATGTCCCACTTCTGTTTCAGAGTTTTGCGCAATGTGCGCATCTTTTTTTTTAACCCCCTAAGGTGCATGTCTGCCGGGAAACGCATCGATGGGGAAAAGGCAGACTGACATAAACCTTTTAAAACAACAGAAACAATTTTGGTATTCTGATTATTAAAATTTAAAAGTGCTGTGGTACCGTTGTTCTATCACACCCGTTTTATACCGGACCACTTACAGTGCCGGTGTTAATGCTATAAAATTCTAAATGGGTTCATTTTTCAGAGGGATACAAAGTGAGGGTATCGTGATTTTAGTAATTACATGTTTATAAGAGCGACTTTATGTTGCCCTTCCAAGGAAGTGGGCAGCTTTCAAACGGAAATAAAACACTTTTTAATATAAGTTGCTGCTTAACATGATCACAGAACTGCCAAAAAATATGTACTAAACTGGTATTGTTGTGCATTTAAGGTGTAAAGTTTACCTTCGACCAAATGCCCCCCCAAAGGAATCCCAGCGCCCCCCTTTTGTAAAAATTTCCCCGAGCGCTCCCTGCCGTTCTCTGAACGCCCCCTAGGGGGCGGTACTGCCCATGTTGAGAACCTCTAAAGATCCTCCTTTGGCTAGCAGCAGTACATTTCTTCAGATGGCAATAGCAGCTTAGAGAGGTGATTGATCTTGTCAGAGATTATCTGTCACATAATATACTGTCACAACATGGTGACAAAGCTCAGCTGCAGGTCTGCCCGGCAGACCTGCAGCTTTATAATTTGTTTATAAAGATCTTCAGTACTAAATTACTTGAATGATCAGGGGGTATATACTGTATACTCTATATACAGTATAATTTACATGTATACTGTATTTACATGTAAATTAGTGTAAGGCCACAATGTGGAAGCTTATTCCAAATGGAGGAATCATGTGTTGGGCCAGGTCAACATGCTTCTACATTTATTATGTCTGACCTGTGTCGTCATCATCCATCTCTCCATTGAGTTCAGAAGCCCTGATGAGCCGAGCCTCCATCACCTCCATCTCCATGGACTCCGACTGTTTCTTCATGCTGTCAAATTTTGTCTTATTGAAGAGAGATCAGTTGTTACCATGACAACAAAAAAAACGTCCGTGAGCGAAGCAGCTGATGGTTGTACCTGCAGGTCCTTCATGTCCTGCTCCAAGCGGAGCCTCTCGGAGGTCTCTGCCTCCAGTAGCTGGGAGGCCGACTCAGCCGTGTTCCGCTCATCAGTTAGCTCTGTGGACAGCTCTGTCATCTGAGGACACACACACCAAGGCTCACACATATGATCCGACATGGTGGGTTTGCTAGCATGCAATATATACCAGAGGTTTATATACACCCAATAAAAAAAGCAGCTCAGTAACTGGAAGCCTTTAGATGTGTGTTTACCCTGCTCTCCAGTCGGTCACTGTTCAGCCTCAGCTCGTTCCTCTCCTTCTCCATCTTCTCCAGCTTCTGTTTCAGCTGCTGAATCTCCTCCTGAAAGAAACACACACACGCACGCACAGCTTCATTTGAGAACGAACTAATGTTCTGGATGGGTATTAGCTTACATCTAAATGCTGACCTGTGTTTCAGCATTACATGTAGACATAATGCTGATTTATAGAAAAATGATCAAAATGTTTGTATACTTGCAGTAAAACGGTCAGAATCACATGTTTTAAAGAAAACAGGAGGAGCCACTCCTTTTGTAGTATTCTGATGTACCAATGGATTCAGTTTTTACTGCAGTTCTAGGGGCGGTACAGCATGTATGAGTGAATAAGCTAAACCAAAGAAACTCACATCCTTTCCACGGATCTGCTCCTCAGTGAGCTGCACCTCTATCAGAGGTCTTACAGTGGTGAAGAGCTTCCACCATGGCCAGCCCTTCACACCACGGTTCTTCTTGATGTTCTTCTGGATGCACCGGATGGCAAGATCCTGGATCTGTTCAGCAAAACCAAACACCACACACACGCATGCACACAGACACACAGACACACACACACACACACACACACACACACACACACACACACACACACACACACACACACACACACACACACACA
>CAEGAF010100511.1:0-18994 GCA_903067075.1 Micropoecilia bifurca
TGTAACCCTGTCCGTGCGGGATGACGCCTTGCTGTTCCTTAGACTCTGCGTTGTGTTTTCTTTTTTGCTTGTCGGAAGGACACTTGAGGCAGAAATCAGACACATACAGATTGTGGTTCTGACCGTTTTCCGGACCACCCGACAGCGCACTTCGCCTTCAGAATTCACAGCAAACACTCACCGTCTGCATAAGACTCATTAACGCAGTTATTTTTCTTAGTTACAGATACAGAATATTTAAAAAAAAAGAAACAGACAAATGATACAAAACAAATGACACTTGGATATCAGAAGTAATATTTGGCTACAGTTGGGAGCTGGCGGTCTGTATTGCTTACCTTTAGAATTCACAGCAAACACTGACTGTTGTACTGCCAGCGCACAGTAACAGAGGCCAAGTACGGCGTTCTTCAACGGACACACTTTACCAACTTCCACAACCCAAAGAACAAATCCAACATTTGGTGATATGCGCTGACATATTTAAAGCACTGTCCTACACACACACATATATATATATAGCTTCTTTGTGTGCTTTGGAGTTTCTGTGCTGATTAAATTTTTGCGAAGCGATAAAAGCTGGAAGCTCTTGAATTGCTACAACATGGAGCTGTATTTCCTTCAGCCCACTGGCTGCAATGTTGACACCTTGAGATGCCATGAGACCTAAATCCTGAACATCATGGCATGGACTGCATCCCAGTTTTCCATGTCTGGCATATAACCATTAATTTTAGCTTTTAATATTGATCCTGTGTCCAGACAGAGGGATAATCAATAGCTTATAGCAAAATGACCTGTTTGTGTCATGTCGGGTGTGATACGATTAACCCACATGCAAGAACACAGGCAGGAGAACAAGAAAAGTTTAACAGGTTTATTGTGAGCTGGGGAAAAAGGACTGGTTTGAGTGACAGGCAACAGCACACTAAGAACAAAAATAGGGAAGATGGTGAGTTAGAGGCTTGTGGGAAATTTGTGTTGCTTCAGAGAATAAAGGGAGAACTTATGATTGTAGTGGTATAGTGACGCCTAGGAGGGAGTCAGAGATTCTGGGGTTTCAGTTCCTTCGGTCTTCGGGGGGCATTTCCTAGGAAGCGTCGAGTCCTTAACGGAAGAAAGGACCAGTCGCTTGATTTGATTTGGCAGCGTAGGGGGACAGACAGGTTGGCCAGGGCTTGGCGAACGTCTGAGCAGACGCTTTGCCAAGTTGATAGAGAGTGGGAGATGGATTCAGCGGTCAGCTTTGCTGAGGGGACTCGGGCATCTGGCGGGGAACTTCCGCCAGCGTCGCGAGGGGCGAAGGGGAGCGTATTTCTGGATGCTCGGGTAGGTTCATAACTAGTCAACAATCTGGCGTCGAAGTGTTGGCAAACCGCTTCTCTTAAGCTGTAAGGGCGTAATTGCTGACCGGTGTGTAGGTGACGTAACAGGTCCGTTCCCCCATGCAGCCGTCTCCAGGACTCCATCTAGAGGAGAAAAACAGCCCCAACCTCCACCCAGAACCTAACAGTTTGTTCTGAAAATCCTGCAGTTTCCATGTCTCTTCCTAACATGGCACCTCCTCACCCTACAGAAACCACAGAGTCTGTTAGGTTAAAAGCTCATCTTTTGAAGTTGGGATGTTTTTCCTCCAATAGGTTCCAGAGGAATCACCTCAAACCAGATGTTGGACTGGATTTTATTTCAATGTCATTTGTGAATGTTAGAGCCTAATTTTCAACAGTGGACCATTAAAACCTGGAAAAGGCTTTTATTTACGATGAAGTCTCATCAACATCAATATGTCCACTAAATAAGAGGCAAAAAACAGAATTGTTTGATAAAGGAAAAGCCTCTCAGACTCTGACCCTGACAATTTACTTTTAACAATTTTTTGACAATTTAATTTCATACAATTATCGTGGTAGAAGCCATTTGTTTGTTAAATACTTAATGAAACATATTTACCGTGTTTGATGTTTTTTGTAAATGACATATAGTCACATAGAACGAGGTAATTAGTCCAGGTTTGGGTCATTAATTTGAACACGTGTTGTTGATTTTTGTTGTTGTTCTTTAATAAAGTTACAAATGTTTTAAGCCAATCAGAGGAGGACGTGGTGCTCTCAGCCTCCTGTTTTTCAGTTGGTCACCTAAAGCCGAGATTGACTCAAAACTTTCTGCGATCAACATATTGCACCGCTGATCTAGTAAAGCACGAACAGTTCAGAAACAATATGAAACGAGAAAAAAAGTTATTCATTAACTGAGTAATTCTGTTTTAGATTGTTCTTGAAAAACTAATGAATCACGGGTGATTAGTGGGTGAACTCACAGCTGCACGATGAACCCACTGATTTTTTTTTTTACAGCAGACAGCCGCTCCCCTCTCTTGCAGGTACTGCGTACCCCCGCTAAATCTTTTAGGGGTACGAGGTACCCTGCCGTACCCCCTTACTTTCACCCCTGGTAGTTGCCATAACACACAGTCATACCGAGGCAGACGATGCTCTCAGTCACAGCTCTATAGAGGCTTTTGAGCAACTGAGGAGAGAGTCGAGCCCTGTTCAGTTTCCTGAGGAAGAAGCGTCCTTGTTGCTTCTGAAGTGTTGTGGATGCCCAGGAATTCAATGTTGTCCATGCACTCCACCACCTCCCCTTGAATTGCAATAGGTGGGGTGTACTGTCCTGCAGAATCTCCTGTAGTCCACTATGATATCCTCGGTCTTGCTGGTGTTGAGCACCAGCTTGTTCAGTAAACACCACTTGGTCAGGCGCTGGATGTACCACCTTCCATTGTGGTATTGTCTGCAAACTTTAGAGGAGTATATGGCTACTAGGGCTGTTGTGAACAAATATTTTAGTAATCAAATAATCTATCGATTATTCTTACAATTAATCGAGTAATCGGATAAAAAAAAATGATAAAATTAAACATTGGTAAATCTAACATAACAGCACTATTGCTATCAGATACTCAACATCAGTCCAATTGTTCATATCAGAACGTCCCTAACAGTTTTCTGTAGTTTAGGAAATTAACCTGTAATAATAATAGCTCACTTTCTAAGTTAACCAGAAAAGTTATTCAGAAATCTGATATTATATTAAATTTAATAATAAAGAGACAGGCTCACAAATACGCTTATATATATATATAAAAGTCTATATTCTGGTTTACGTATTAATCTCCAGTCAATTAACCATCAAGTATCAAAGATGAACTCTCACCTTGGCCAAACATTTATAGCTTTTCTGTTCATGGTAGCGATGGAATTTGGCTCCTTAGTTTGTCACAAAAACTCATCTACCAGCTCTTTACCACCATGATGCGCTCCGCCACACATTTGTTGAGACAGGGATGACATGAAATTAAAAAAAACTGCAAATACAGGTGGAATGAAACCAAGTTAGGGTGCTGAAATTCTGACTTTAGTTTGGCCAGATATTTGCTCCAATATGTACAATTAGAGCTTTGATATTCAGCTGATCAGTGGGTAGAGAGAGAGTATCTTTTCTGTTATATGAGACATTATCATTGGGAAAGGAGAGTACTTTGTGCTCTTATTGGAATAACTGACTCATTTCATTTATTGCCTCATCGACAGTAAGCTCCTTTTCTCCTCTTCTGTTTTCTTGGTGTTCACTTTGGGAATTGAATGTGCTGATGTTTAAAGGTGAGGTTTTTCAGTGGAATTCCAATGCAATAAGAATGTGTTCCGGCTCAGGCTGCAGTGGAAAGTGAAGGGGATTATTTTGGTTTCAATTGGTAGCTTATTTTCTTTGGTGCAGCGAGTGTTGAGGTTGATTATGGAGCAGTTGTTGATGGCAGGGATATTATGGCTCAAGGCTGGTCATGCTGATTTGTCTAAGTGAGGGGATCTTCCTCTGTTAGTCGTCTCATCAGATTCAAAATGTGAAACTTTTTTGTTGGCTTAACTCCAGAGAATTCCAGGGTGTGGTGCATCCAACCTCTTTGTTGTTTTGAAGAAGAGTTGTTTCATTTCTAAAATATTTAAATCAATATTGACCTCTAACCACTGAATCTTTATTCCTACCAATTGAAGTCTTTGTAAAATATTTAGCTGGTCGTTGTTTTGAATCATTAATAGAGTAGAGTTGGACTTGGGTTGATCTTAGCATTCTTCTCAAACTCTGGAGTGAATCTGTATTTCTGCTGATTGAAGTCTTTGTATAATTTGATGATGACACTGGTGTATGGGACATCAACAAACTCTCAGATTGATCCAAGATTTTAAAATCACCCAAGATTTTAAATACCTGGTCTTGACAAGATGGAACAAAGTCTGGGTTTTGTGTATTTTTGACTTGCAAATAGACCAAAGCTTTAAAATTTTTCTAAAGAAATGTCCAAAGCCATTGTTTAAAACCAAATGTTTGAACAACAATGATTTAATCCTTAAAATTTATTGAACAAATTGATTTTTCAGGGATGACTATTCACCTGAAATGACTGACTCTTCTGCCACACCTGTCGATGTGACCAATCCAGGTTTCCTCTCCATAATCTGCCACTGCTGTCTCAGTGGCTGAAGGCTTGTGGCCGGGGGAACTGGCATCCTCGGCTCTGGTCCTCCATTTGTTCGGCCCATTTCACAGAAAAGTGCTATGACAGTGGTGGGGAAAAAACCACCCTCCTTCCAGATGCCGTGCCCACGCTAAACATCCACAATGACTCAAAGGTGAGACACACAGAGGCACAGAAGCGACTCATATCTTTCATTTGAGCACACAGCCTGTAACAGTTCTTCTTCCATCACCTCAGACAGATGGTTTGACCTCAACACCAGCAGGAGAGGAGGTATGTAGCCAAGTGGAGAAACCTTTGCCACAGATTGTATTATGTGATAAAATTCCAATAATAATGTTCTGTATGAACAGGCATTTTTTGCTAAATATAATGCAGTGGAGCTCTACATCAGCAGACGCATTTATCCTCCTGGACTGACCTATGTAGAGAAGAACACCTTCAGGAGATTCTGCAAAAGATACACTATCATAGGTTAGTCAAGTTCTGGGATCCATTTTGTTTAACAGCCTTTACACCAGATGGACTATTGCAACTGGGAAAAATAATGTAGCACACCATTTTAGACGATTAAGGTAAAGGGTTAGCTGGAGCAATTTTATTTATATAGCACATTTTCAGCAACAATACAAAGTGCTTTACAAGAATTAAAAGGAAATGCAAACAAAATAACAAACCAAAGTGTAACGCTAATTAAGGCTAGGCGAATGACCACGCCAAATATGGTAATAGTCAGTCAGAAAGGTTTGGCTGAGGAGCCCATGTGTGTAAATAAAACACCAACAGACAGGTAGCAAGTTTAAGTTATTGTATTCAAATGTATATAATTGGATATGTTTAGGAAGGTATACAATAATAATAATAATAATAATAATAAGAATTTCCTATGCGTATAAACAATAAACACAACAAGGAAAAAACAACAACAAAAAAACCCTGATACACCCAAGAGTTTTTCCCTATTTTAAATCTGTTCTTGAATCCGGGATGATTAATCCTTTTAGTCCATGATCCAAGCTAATAGGTCCGGAAAGAATAAAGTACTTTGGTTCAATTAAGTCCTACCGCAAAGCTGCGGTGATCCGGTAGCTCGCCATCCTGGGTTGAAATGGGGTGGGAAAAAAAACCTGACCTAAACAAGGTCATTAATAAAACAAAACTTAGCATTCACATTTAAATAGGGTTGAACTGTTATCCAAAATAACTAAACATTCAATAAAAAAATAACTATATTCCTTAAAGTATTTCTCAGGAATAATTCAAATTAATTTCAAGTAAAAGATCACATTAATGTTACAGATCCAAGTAAAGTTAAGATCAAATTTACAGATCAAATTAAAGTGCACTTTCAAGTTGTAATAAGTTTAATTGACATAAGAGTCAATTAAACTTAACTGACTTCAGTATTGTTTCAATAAACAATTAATTGTTTTGTTTTGTTGCGCAACTCCAAAGAAATTTACCAATTCCAGATTTCTATAGTCCAGATTTCTATAGACCATCAACAAAATCAATGAAAAGTAACCAAAATTAACATAAAAAAATGAATTTACAAAACTCAAAGAGCTTAGTCAGTATTTTGAGGGTATATATTCTATTCGGCCACAAAATTAACAAAAAGAGAATGATCTTTTAACCTATACGACCATTTTTTACATACATACAATACATAGATTGTGAATGGGCGTATCGTACCACATTTTTACAAAAAATCTCAAAAAAACAAAGTATGTAAAATAAACGACTCACCGTCGAAGTCCCAAGAAAACACCCAATATAATCCTTCTGCTATGTTAATTTGGCTCGATTCAACAATATTCTTCAGCGATTTAAAAAAAAAAAAAAAAAACCCGCCAACACAAGCAGCAGCCACAGCGACAGCAGCAACAGCAATGGAGGAGATCTGAGTTCACCTGTGACCCGGAACTTAAAGTGTGCAGTCAGTTGTCCCGCCAAAATAAAATATGTATTGATTATTTTGTGCAGGTTACAAAAGACAAGAGCAAGAAAAAGAGCCACCTCTTTTAGTGATACATCTTTAAACTAGTAGGTTTGATAGAGCTGTAACTTGCCATAGTTATCTAAAATAGAACTGAGACACTGCAAACTGGATGCTGGTCTACGCCGTATAATTTTCTTACTTAATTAAGTATAGATCAGGAAATTATCTCAGGTAAACATAAAGATGTGGAAGACACTAAGAGTGATGGGAAATTGCTAGACTCCTTATGATGAAGATGATCATTGGAGACAGTGTTCCCTCACCTGGACACGGGTCACTAGGGCCCCACTTATAGTCAGGCCTGGAGGTGGGGCACATTGGTGAGTGCCTGGTGGCGAGGCTTTAACCTGGATGGGCATAGCCCTAAGAGGAAATATGGGTTCCCTTTCCCATGGGCTCTTTGGGAGGGGCCAAAGCAGTTGGGTGCAGTGTGGGAGGGGCCAAAGGGGCTGGGTGCCGTGTGGGACGGGTGGTGGCCGAGGGTGGGGACTGTGGCGATCCGTTCTCAGCTACAGAAGCTGACTATTGGGACTTGGAATGTCACCTGTGGTGGGGAAGGAGCCTGAGTTGATGTGTCAGGTTGAGAGGTTCCAGTTGGAAATAGTCGGTCTCATCTCAATGCACTGGTCTGGTTCTGGAACCAGTCTCCTTGACAGGGGGTTGAACACTCTTCCACTCTGGAGTTGCTCATGGTCAGAGGCGCAGGGCAGGAGTGGGCATACTTCTTGCCCCCCATCTTGTTGCCTGTACATTAGGGTTCACCCCGGTGATCAAGATAGTAGCCTCCCTCCGACTACAAGAGGGGGTACAGGTTCTGACTATTGTTTGTGCTTATGTGTACATATAAGCACAAACAAATGTGTGCTTATAGAGAGGTGTGGAGCTGTCCACTGACCGCTGAGTTGGCTCCAGTGGTGGGGGAGGAAGCCTATTAACTCCCACCTCCGGGACAACTTTGAAAATATTCTTCCAGAAATGGGGGACATTGAGTCTGAGTGGACCATGTTCTGCTCCTCCCATGTCAAGACAGCTTATTTGAGCTGTGGTTGTTGGTACTTGTTGCAGCGGCAACCCTTGACCCTGCTGGTGGACATCTTCGGTGAGGAACAATGTCAGGCCGAAGAAGAAATTCTATTGGGCCTTTTTGGTCGGTGGGACTCCAGAAGCAGTTGATGGATACCAGCAGTTCAAGTGGCATGCAGTTTGAGTACTTGCTGAAGCAAAAACTTGGGCATGGGATGGCTTCGGAGAGGCTAAGGAGAAAGACTTGTGTATGGCTTCGGGGTGATTCTGGTCCATCATCTGGCGGGTAAGGAAAGGAACCCAATACAGCACCAACAGTGTTCATAGTAGGGGTGTGCAGGCGGGTGTGAAGCGACCGGGATGAGGATAAGCACCTCCAAAACTGAGGCGGAAGAGGGTAGAGGTCCTTCTGTGAGTTGGGGAGGATGTTCTGCCCCAAGTGGAGTAGTTTAAATATCTTGGGATCTTGTTAACAAATCAGGTAAAAATGGAGCAGGAGTTCCACAGGCGGATTAGCACAGTGTCTGCAGTGAAGTGGGCACAGTACTGGTGTGTTGTGGTGGAGAAAGAGCTGAGTCTAAAAGCGAAGCTCTTGGTCTCTATGGTCATAGCTTTGGGTCATGACCGAAACAACAAGGAGATCAAGGATACAAGTGGCCAACATGAGTTTTCTCATGGGTGTCTAGGCTCTCCCTTAGAGATAGGGTGGGAAACTCAGTCATCTGGGAGGGACTCAGAGTAAAGCCGCTGCTCCTGCCCGTTGAGAGAAGCCAGTTGAGAAAAATTTGTATCTGAATGTCGTCTCTGAGCTCCTGAACTTCCACTGCGGCTTGCGGAGCGATGCTAAATGCACAAATCCCCTCATTCAGAGACTTGTTGACTTTCTGATTGGTTCAATCGTAGAAATGTTAATTACATTTGCCATTCAAATATTTGGTTGAAGTGGCACTTGTAATCCCAGGGGAGCACAGAACCCAGATTCATCCTCCAGATCAATTTCAAAATCCTTAAATATTTGCTTATGTACAACCAGTGCAGACTAGGAAGTTGTTAGATAATATACATTCAACCTACTGCAAATTGATATTTTCATATTTGCAATTTAGATGCAATCATTTCATTTTATTACTTATATGCAATTTGTGGGACCAAAGTGTGGATTTTTTTTCAGTGCAGGAAAAAGTTGCATATGGGCTGGAAGTGCCAAAACAAAAATACTCAGCCAGCTTTGAAACCAGGTTAGCCTAAGTCCAGCTGTGAGGTGCAAAAAGGGCTTGAGGGCCATTTCTCCACCCCACACCTCCTACCAACTCACCCCTCCTACCCCTTGTTGGCATTAGTGATTGGTGGATTGTGTCATGTGCTGTGTACCAGGAGCCAAGTGATGTAGACATTTGGAATGATCTTCAGGTTCAAATTTCACCTGTAAGCTTCATTTTGACATCTATGGTCCACATACACAAGGACTCTTTCATGGTGCATTAAGTTTAAAATTATTAAAACATCCTTAACAGTCTGGACAAATAAAATCCACCAAGATTAATACAAGCAACAAATAATTCACACCAGTATTTTGACTTCTCTGCTATAGCACTGATGATTTGACCTGTTGACAGATGACAAGCTGCACATTGTGACAGGAGACCAGATGCGCTTGGTTCTGAGGAGTAGGCAGCAGGTTGAAACGGCTCTTTTGGACTTTCACAACGAACTTAACCACCTCAATGTCAACAAGTGTCTCAGACTGCTCAACGAAAGGTTGTTACATGTTTATTTTTCCCTATATGTCATATTAATCCTTGTAGCTATCATGCAATCATTGTTCACAGTTTGATGTTTGACAGGTATTACTGGCAAACAATGAAGCCTGATGTGGTTCAGTGGATCAACAACTGTTCTCCGTGCAGCCTGAAGATGAAAACAAAGCCCTGTCGTCGAGTAGACGCAGATAGATCTGAGATGCAGCCTCTGACTTCTGTACAACATGCCTCACACAGGTGATCTGGTTCCAGCTACTGTATTATTGTTGAAGGCAGGAATATAACACTCTCGACACTTATTGGCACCTCTGACAAGCCTAGAAAACTTTAAACCTGCATTATTCGTGTACAGGGTGTTTTATAGGAAAAAAGTAAAACACAAAATACTGTAGTAAACATTTAAGCATCCATAAAATGCTTAACAAATTAGTACTCATGATCCACACAAACCTTTAAAAACAAGTTCATTTTATTTAGAACAAGGTGGTTTAAAAAAAAGCATCTGCTAGTACCTAAATTGAAGTACTGGGACATGAACTGAAAAAAGACTATTTGCCAGAATTTAAATCCACAGCTCGGCCCGAATTTTGGGTTAACCATTAGTTTCTCTTTATGCTTCTTTATTAACACATGTTCCAGTGCTGTTTTAGCTGCCATCTATGTTGTCGTCTCATTCCTGGTCTGGCAAATCTCGCAATCACAGTAACAATCTCAGGACAACACAGTTCCCTGTTATTTCTTTTTCTTCTTAAAACACATGGGTCCATACTGTTTTGTTTTTTGACAATAGAGGCATGTTGCTGTCTTGGCTTCACATTCATCCGCTGTACAAGTGTTGATTCCACATCTATAACACTGGCTTGCACTCGCTTTTTTATGACACATTTCTCCACTCATGTATTCTGTATTCTCCTGTATTATATCGTTCTCCAGCGTGCCCAAGTCACGTGATTTCGGCAATTTTCTTGACGCATTCATGAAAGCATCCACTGACTCTTCAGGGCACTGAGCTCTCTGTCTGAACGTGTGTTGATCTAGGACTACATGACTCTAAGGAGTAAAGTATGCATCTAGCGAGGCAACAGCCAGAGCAAATGTACCTTTGTCCCAGTAAATTAGGAAAGCTCCTCTGCATTGGTTCTCTTATGCAATGCAGCAGAGTGGTTCTCCTCATCAAATTCTATACATGAATAGTTCCACTCGCAGCTTAGAAGGAACTGTAAGAGTCTTTCCACAGTTTATACTCCATGAAAAAATCAGACGCTCCAAAATTCAGTGGAACTGGCGGGACCAGCTACACGAAACTGGGTCCTGACCCAGTTTTCGTGTAGCTCATTCGCCTACATGGGCCCTGGGGACACATGTATAAAAGAGTGTGCAGCTTTAACACTAAAAATTGACATGCAGACAATTGTGACAGGTGCCACACACAAAAAACTCATGTATAAAACCGTGCAAAAGCACATGGCATGTTTTTCCTTTATACGTTCCTATTCAAGGGTAAGAGACCCGGTGGGCCACCTGCTGGCACACCCTGTCGTCACCCATATGTACGTATAAAAATTAGCATAAATACCCGTAAAAATGCCATCACTGGTCCCAGTAACCATGGCAACAGTGCTTGCTTGTTATAGTATAAGTAGTTCTAATAATATTTATATATTTTATTTAAAGGGACACATAAGGTCACCTCACAAAAAATAACAATTATGCAGCACACCTTTGCACAGCTTCTTATATATGTGTGACTATCTTCACACCTTGATCCCCTTAACATAATCAAGGTTTAGAATTAATCTGCTCGTCTGACCCCATTTTTTTTTTCAGTGGGACTTAAAATGTCCCACAGATAACATGCATTTCATGTGCTTTGGTGATTTGTAGTTTGTAGCCACACATAAAAAAGTTTGTGTGGCTGCTGCACATTTTCACGGTAGGTAAACATTTTGTGTATATTTACGCAAACTTTCATGCCACTTTAATCTTTATACATGCCGACTTGCAGTAGCGGAACAAGTCAGATTTGGGCTAGGGAGCGGGGCTAATGACCAGGCCCTTTATATCTAAATAATAAAGCTCATAATAATATAACTTTACAACGTAGACATGCCTGGAACAGCTAAGCTTACAAGTTTCACTACCACAGAGAATGACTGTCATTCTGAAACCCATCAAACAGACATGAAGTATAACAAACCAAGAGAACAACAGAAACATCAGGCTACATCGTCACTAATGATGAAACGACACAAATTCAAATCAGTTCAGAACCATGGAGAGCGATCGGATCATTTTGACACTTTATCTATTTCAACTCAGAGCCTGGAACAGCTAGCAACTGTTGAGGTTAGGTTTATTATTGACACGTTGAACCGAGCACAAAGCTAGGTTCATTGTGCGTGTTGAGCCACAGTGCAGAGTATATTGACCAGAATTTCCTGCACTGTTGCTAACTTCCTGGAGGAGCTGGAAGAAGTGGCTGGGGAGGGAAGTCTGGACCTCCCTTCTGAAGCTGCTGCCCTCGTGACCCGACCCCGGATGGATGGATGGATGGATGGATGAATGGATGGATGGCTTCTCCTAGGCGGGTACAGACAGTTTGAGGTGTGATGTGTGTGTTGTGCAGACTGATAGTCTCATCAACTGTGTGTGTCACTGGTCTTAGCCGATCCCACAGATGGATGAGGCGATCTTGTGCTGGAGTGACTGATGAGGATGAGGTTAATTTGCAGTAGTGTTACAGTAGTAGCACTAGTCTTTTGGAAACAAACTCTTAAAGGGCCTATAGTCCGATAATGGATATTGAGCCGTACAGCTACTGCTCTGGTGGACGTCCCTGCATCCAACATGCCAATGGCATGCTCTAACATAACTAGAGGCATCTGAGGCATTATGACTTATGACAAAATGTGACATTTTGGGGCTGTCTCCAGTCCAAGGACTGTCCAGTGGTTTCTCATTTTGTCTGATCACCCACTGGACATGCCTCACCCATGCACTGAGTAAAAAGACAACTCACTGAGTAACGCTCACTAACAGCAAGTTGGATTAAAAATTATATACAAATCAAGAGAAATATTACTTTTACATATTACAATGTCAGCAAATTTTCATTTACAGTTGTTAACTCAATATAGCAACAGGATTTGACATGGGGTGTTTATATTTCTGTTCAATGGACTTACTGTATGTAACACTGTTTGTATTACATGCAGTCATATCTAACACAAAGAACTTAATGTCACTAAAGGACCTAATGACAAAATATTTGTTTAGCATAATTTCCAGATGAGTTGAACTTAGCATAAGTACAAAAAATGTAACACACATGAATGTTAAAGCTAAGCAATAATGCATGAAAACTGAATTGATTTTATTGACTTAGTTGGAAAAATAGTAAACGTGAAAAAAATTATTATATTTCTTTGAACTTTGGTTTTGTGTTTGTCATCTGACTGTCTTTTTTTTCCATAATTGCAGTGAAGATGATGATGATGATGTCGATGACGGTGATGAGTATGATGGCGGTGACAATGATCATGAAAGTGGCTGTATAGATGGTGTTGTCGAGGAGGAGCATACGCTGGAGTCTGTGGAGACAATGGTGGGTCTCTTCATTCACCTTGATAACGTAAAACAAGCAACAAATTCTACAGCAGGGCAGTAGTCTCTGAATGGCTACAGTGATGAGAAGAGCACAAAATAAAGGTGTAGTGACTATTTGACCATGTCACTCAAATAACAAAATGATCCATCCATCCATCCATCCATCCATCCATTTTCTTCCGCTTATCCGGGGTCGGGTCACGGGGGCAGCAGCTTCATAAGGGAGGCCCAGACTTCCCTCCCCAGCCACTTCCAGTTCCTCCATGGACCCCAAGGCTTCCTAGACCAGCCGAGAGACATAGTCCCTCCAGGGAGGCGTCCAGGACCAGATGCCGGAGCCTTAACTGGCTCCTCTCGACGTGGAGGAGCAGCGGCTCTACTCTGATGATCAAACTAAAAGTTAATGTAACGTGATACAGTATAGGCTTCTGGTTTACACAATTTCAAAAAATGTCCAAAACGCAGTTTTGTGTTGATTTATTCCAAGATTCCAGGAAAATTACATAGGATTTGGTAACACTTTATTTGAAGGGGTGTGAATAAGACTGACATGACACTGTCATAAACATGAGATAACACCTGTTATGAACATCAATAAGTCTTCATGAATATTTATGACTGTTGTCATAAAGCGTCATTCAGTAAATCATAACACTTTTAATACAAAGTTGACATTATTGAAAATGTCTTTGTCATGACAAAGTGCCATTATAACTTGTCATGAATGTAATAACAGGCGAATTTTAAAATGTTATCCTTATAAGACAGCATTAACTAGTCACTTGACCTTTTGCTGTCATGAGACCTTTATAATTGTGACATTATCCTCCTCTGTTAAAGTTTATCACAGTAATGAAGATGTCATTGAGTGTCATTACTCTATTGCTTTAATGACAGAGTCATGAACATTTCCAGTTACCACAAGTTAACTGTAGTCCACATAACTTGTGGTAACTGGAAATGTTCATGACTTGTTAATGCTGTCTTATAACGATATAAGCCTTATAAGCCAATAAATTCACCTGTTATTACATTCATGACAAGTTATAATTTCTTGCTTAATTTCAAGTTGTCATGACAACGACATTGTCTTGGTTAGTGACAAGTTGTCATAACAAAGACATTTTCAATAATGTCAACTTTGTATTAAAAGTGTCATAATTTACTGAATGACGCTTTATGACAACAGTCATAAATATTCATGAAGACTTATTGATGTTCATAACAGGTGTTATGTCATGTTTATGACAGTGTCATGTCAGTCTTATTCACACCCCTTCAAATAAAATGTTACCCAGGATTCTTTGCTGCTTCTCCTGCTCTGGGGCTTCATGTGTAAAACAGTGTTCAGCTTTCACACTAAAATCTGGTGTACGGAAAAATTGTGGAAAGTCCGGTGCCTAAAAATAATCAGATGTATACAACCATGCCTACACATATACCTGCACACCTTTCCTTTAATATTAGTTTTAATCAACAATGGATCCATCTCTATGTAGTGTGATGACCTGGTATATTAAAATATTGAAAGACCACTCGTTACAAAATACAGTGAGAGCCAGCTGTCAACGGGAAATCAATGTCTGATGGACGGGTGGAACGCAAGTTGTAATGTGAACACACCCATTTTGTGTGACTTACACTCAAACACACCTAGAAGACAAAAAATGCACATATACACTATTAAAATATCACACACACATACATACTGTTTAAAGAATACAGGCATAATAGACTGAAAGAGAGATCATAGATGTATGTGTGTGTGCGTGAGCTAATACTAGACTGAATGAATGACAATGCATATATGTGACTGAGATACTTACACTTGTCTGTATTAGAGGCTCAGACAGAGTCGGTGAGAAGAGTCATGAAAGAGGCGGAGCACAATTTGGAGACTGTGTTGCTCATGCTTGTCTCCACAACTGAGCAACATTGACAATATTTGTAATTTGATAAAGGACAGCATAGGATAAGGTATTTTCTCATCACCTCCAACAGACTGGTGACCTGTCCAGGGTGACTCTGCCTCTCGCCTGGATCATTAGCTGGAGATAGACACCAGCAACCCTCCTGACCTCACTAGGGACAAGGGTGTTAAGAAAATGGATGGATGGATTTTCTCATCACCGAATATAACAAGCAGTGTGATCTGTGCCTTAAACCAAAGAGTTCTTGTGACTGCCAATTTTCTGAGTATTTGTGTTTCCTCGTCAGATCAAATTTTCCCTTCATAGTGCATCTAGACAACTGTATCTATCTGTCGGTACTATCTTTCAAAAAGGTATAGAAGGCCAACTTTGTAACTGCCTTTATGTGGCTCTGAAGGTTCAGGTCCATCACAAGCCCTGTTGCCTGGGCGGCCATAGATTGATGTTTCCGCCCCAAAATAAGCTGATGCCTCCTCAACTAGATGATACAACATAGCCAGCGTTGAGCCAAGACGTCCCCTCGTCTACACCTGCTGCAGCAGGCGTACATGTTAGGGCACCGATGTTTTATGTGCCCAGGCTGATGACGTAGGAAACACAAGCGATGTAGCTGGCAGTGGGCAATGGTAGAGTGAGAGATGTCCCTGCAGATGCTGCAACATCTGGACCCTTACATCCTCTTTCTCTGAAATGAATGACTGTGGCCTCCGAAGACAATAGGCCTTGAAGAAGTAATCAGACTACTCCATACATCGCCAAGCATCTCAGCCATCTTCTCCATGGTGTTCTGCACCATCTGCCTCAGTTCTCATTCTCCTGCTCATTACTGAAACAGCTTGTCTGCTCTGCTGCAGCAGATTCACTTTTAATTTCTCTTCTTTCTGATATTCATCTATTCATCAATCCTCTCTTGAACCTCTTTAGCTGTCCAAATGTCTGCCAATTTGCTTTTGAATACAAGAGATAGTGAAGGTTTGTTGCAGTTTCTCACAAATATCATGGCCACCTCTTTACTGATGTCACCTACACTTTTTCTTTGGCGCTGGAGACACTCCTCAGCTATGTCAGCTGCTTTATTCAGACGGACCCAATCAATGGGACTCTCATTAGCTCTGGGAAGTATAGAGGTCAACAAGAGGCATGCATGAGTATGTAATGTCACTGAAGTGTTGTTTGAGAATATCATAAACTGCTTCAGGCTGCTGAGCGAAGGGTCACTGTGTGTCTATTCTCACTACATGTCTGGCTCTTCACATCAACTTGTCCATAATCTCACCAGGCTGATCTGTAATGCTAATATTCTTCTTTTTCAAATACATTGACATCAGCTTGACCCATTCAAGATCATTTGTCAGTTACCTCCCCATGAAATAAAGGAGGTTTTCTGGCATCATATTTTAGGTGAGCTGTTTGAGGTCTATTGTAGTGTCAAAAGCTTGAGCACATTTGCATTTTCTGCACTGGCTAGTTTCATATATATATATATATATATATATATATATATATATATATATATATATAAATATCACAACAGTGAGTACACACATCACAGATATGCAGATATTTAAGTATATATTTTCATTGGATAACACTGAAAAAATGACACTTTCACTCAATGAAAAGCAGTTTGTGTGCAACTCATATAACAGTGTAAATGATTTCTTCCCTCAAAGTCTTCCAGTAGCATAAAGCTGCCCCAGTTAGCAAACAACTGGTGGAACTGAGTGGGGAAGGAGAAGCTGTGTGACTCAGAACCTCAGTAGCTTGGAAACTGCAGCTTTGTGGAAATAAATGAAGCTTTGTGAGACTAAGAGTTTAGGCTCCCCAAATAGTTTCCACAGGAGATTGAAGGATTTGTCAAACATGCATGAAAGAATGAAATCAACACTCTGTTTTTTGTTGTTGTTGGGTTTTGTTTTGTTTTTTTTTTTTACAATGGAATAACATAAAATTATATAGGGTTAAAAAAAATGTGATTTTACATAAAATCTTTTTTGAGAAGCCAGAGTTAGACAAATGAAATGTTTGTCAGTGACTTTCATTCTCATAAATAGTTGAGTGTCCGTCTTTATTAAACAGTATTTCTTGGTGCATATGTTGTGGCATAATGAAAGCTTTTCATTATGCAGTTTCAAACTGTAAATGAGTTGTGCTAACAACATTCTCTTGCTGGATATTCTGTCTATAATCAGGTTTAACAGGTTCTAATACATACAGTAGTTTGAGCTGGTAATCTTTTCCATGTTCTTGTCCTAACTGGTCAGGAACATATACTATATCATTAGAGCAAACTTAATGTATGATCATGAAGCTGATACTTTTGTTTTACCTCCTAATCCAGTCTGTGGAGACACCTCCATTCCCTGTGAGCTCCAATATGCTCTCCACCAATCCACAGCCAAGAATCCCCATACTTATCCATCTGAAAACCCCTTGTCAACTTCAGAACAAAACATCTATCATTCTCCAACCCAGGATTCCCAACTCGACCCTTGTTGCCAGGATGTGGCCGAACAAAATGATGACCACTGTACAGTCTGACACATTCAGGAGCTGTGACATTCAATCCAGTGACCAGAGTCTGTCAAAGGAGCCAGCTCAACCTGACGGTCCCAAAGGAACAATTAGCTCTGAAAACATTATTAATGTGCATCATTTCATCAAAGAGCAGAGTACAGTGGGCCCATCCCTCATAGAGCCACATCCTCATTCTGAACAAACTCAAAATAACAATCATGGACAAAAGACCAAAAAACACAGAGATTCCCAGAGCCAGCAGCTAGACCAGCGGTCTGTAAAGAGGAAGAGAGGTTCACAGGGAGACAGTTTCCTTCAAGGGACTTCCAGCTCTGGCCTAGAGCCAGTCGTGGCCCCGAGCTCCAAACCCTGGCCTGTTTTCACCATCGCCAACTCTGCAGTGGCACATGAAGCTCAACTACCTCCCACGGTGGATGGGTAGGATACAAAACTATTCTTTTGCTGTATTTTGCACTTTTTCAATGTGAAGTCATCTTTACACAGCTTTCCTTTGCATGTGTGTCTATCAACAGTCCACCTGTGCGTCAGAAATCGAAAACACTTCTGGCCCGGACCATTGTCCAGCAGTGCAGCCAGGCGAGGGTTAAGGTCAGACCAGCAGTAGATGGTGCTGATGCTGATTGGGTCCAGGTGAGTGAGAGATTCTGTAATGGCTTCAAATATGCTTAACATATGTTGACATTTGCTACACAGTTTTTATAGAGGTGTATTCATGAACATACACAACTCCATAGTTGTATGCATATTTCCCATTTCAGTATAAGAAAACAAAAACTGAATTTCTTTTTAATTTTTAGGTATTTTATTGTTAAGTCAATAAAGTAATAAATATGCCATTGTCTAACATTAGCTACATATTTCTCTTACTCTTTTTTCCAGCAAAAAAATATAATATAACGTGTCAATTTTGCTATGGAAAGCATAGACAATGTGTGAAGTAACTGCAACAGACTAAATTAGTTTTATTTTATTTTATTATATAAACTGCCTTAATACCCAAACACTTCACATCAGAACTCTTCGGCCAGAAAACATGTGTTTGTGTATATATATATATATTAGAGGTGTGCCAATCGATCGGTCACTGATCATAATCGGCCGATTTCCGTGAAATCGGTGATGATCGGGATCGGCCGATCATTGGCTCTGTTACCGATACCGATCACCTGCATCTCATTTCCCAGCCTGTCTGTCCAGCTGGTCTCGTCTTTCCTTCAATCTGTGCAAACGCGCAGCAACAAATCCTAAGCGATGTGTAACTATAACGCACTGAGTGAATGAGGACGTTTGCTGTTGCAGCGGAAAATTAAAGCAGGTCAAAATGCGTTAACACCACGAAGCTAATACGACATAAAAACAATGACAGAGTTTGACTACATCGAGGCTCACGGCAGCAAAAAGACACGGAGGATCACACAGCAGGTAAAGCAGCGCAGCTACAAACACTTACCTGGATTAGCATGACGGTCAGAAAGCTAAACAAATAACCTGCAAAATTATTTAAGTCTCCAGCTGCAATATATGATGCTGGTTCTGCTGTTGAACCGCTGCTCCGCTACAGGTAGTAATATTTAATATTTAGTAATATTTAATATTTAGTAAT
>CAEGAF010100532.1:0-15640 GCA_903067075.1 Micropoecilia bifurca
AGACCAATTAACCTAACAGTCATGTTTTTGGACTGTGGGAGGAAACCGGAGAACCCGGAGAAAACCCACGCATGCACAGGGAGCACATGCAAACTCCATGCAGAAAGGCCGGGGCCGGGAATCGAACCCAGAACCTTCTTGTTGCAAGGCAACAGCTCTACCAACTGCGCCACTGTGCAGCCTTAACTCCAGCACCATCTCACATTAAAAAAATCTTCTGCCAATGGAAACATATTACGCATATTTGGCTAAAGTGCAGTGGGAGTGAAGTGTAAAGATAGTTTGATCAGATGTCCCCATGGCACTAAATTCAACAGGTTTTAAAAAGGATATATGTTGCCCTCTGCTGCTATAAATAAAAATGAAGCAGTAAAAATCTGAATATTGTATTATAGCATTTTTGTTTTATATTGTGTCAAGTTTACAGATTATTCCCCCCCCATACCTTGAGATCACATTTTTTTACAATAAATTGTGATCACATACATATTTCTATTGCACGTTAAAACTACTTAAGAGATTCCACTCTGCCGTATAGTTCACCCATTATTATGCATAATATTTTTACAGGGTTGTTTTATACTAAGAGTCAAGTTTTCTGGTGAGTTTGAATTTGTTATTCTGATCATTTTCTCTGATTTCTGATCATTATTTTACCCATAATGAAAGGATGCTGTTCTTCAGGATCATCATGGTCCGTTAAATAATCTCACTTTTAACATTAGTAATAATCAGACAGTGTCTCGTTCAAATGCTCTCCCTTTCTAAGTAAAACAATTGATTAACTCAGGTAGATTGTTGGTTTTTCATTTTTGGTTGCTGTGTAGAGACTATTTGTTTGAGCTCATTGTTGAAAAGAGGTGCTGAAGTCGGTCTGGACAGGAAGCCTAAGCGCTCCAACAGTCTTTACGTTTTTATCCTGCCCTCTTCAGCCTGGACAGAGCCATTAAGAAACACTCAGGCTGTCAGATAGCTGAAGTTTTCTTCCCAGCAGTCTTTTTTTTGACAGGTCAGCATTTGTTCTCTTGCTGTGTGAACTAGTTTGAGTTTATAGTTCTGCTGTGCATGAGATGACGGCTCTCCCTTCAGCTTGGCTCTACTCTGGATGTTGGACACCCACTACCAACAAAAACACAAAACTGTCAGCTGTTCTCAATGCAGTCAGACTGCAAGCTTACATATGCAGTGCTTATTATGCTGAGAAAACAGTCAGGCTCTTGTAGGCTGCACCATTTATCCCCACTGCTATATTTTGACAGAAATGTGTTTAGACTTATTTCTGATTCTACCTCTTAATGTTTTTGATTAGTTGGGGCTTTATTTCCATATTATTTTGGTCTAAAATGACAAGTTATTCTCCTCGGGCTTCTTTTTTACCACTAAAGTTAGAATATAAGCTGTTAATTAATATAATTAACAGCTTGTGATGACTGTAGCTGCCCACTGTGGGTGTTTGTGGATAATCAACTTTGTTGAATTCCTTTAACGAGTTAATAAGTATACAGTAATAAAAATGTTTTTCTGTTACCATCGGAATCACATTTTCCTCCAACTCAACAAAAACCCCACTTCTATTGTTAGGAAAAAATACCTGCAGATTATGATCCATTTTATGGATCCATGTTTCACTGAGTGTGGTTCTTTTTGTGCCAAACTTAAGTTTTGGAATTTGAACCCAAAGTTAAAGTTTATAGTTTCATCAGACAAAATCAATCTAGAGGTTTTGGAATATTTTACCCACTTCCTGATGTTTTATCTCGTTTACATTCTTCTTAGTTCTGACATAAAAAGCAAACTTAATATTTGTATCATGTAGAAATATATATTGTCTAACACCAATTCACATTTTCTCAAAGCACTATTCAAAAAAAGACATTTCAATTTAAACATGCATACGTTCTCACTGAGTGTCCAGCAGCCAGTTTGTGGCTGAAATTTTATCAGCAGTATTTCTGTTATCTTCTTGACAGCCTTGCTGAGTATTTTCTGTCTAGTCCTTTCATTTATCTTGGAGAACCATACAAATGCCATTTTTTCAAATATTGATTGTTGCAAAACAATCAAAAAAATTTTTCTAACAAACAGTTGCTTTAGCTAAAACCATGCAAAATTCAGGAAGATTCTAAGACAGATAAACTTTATTTCTGGTAAATCAGATTCACTGTAACTGGTGTGGAGTATGTAAACAAGTAGACTGCAATGCATGTTGATCTCCTCTTATATCTATGGCCAATACCAATTTAAAAAAGCATTAGGTTTTTTTGTGGTATTTTCAAAGAAAAAATTATGTCAGCTAACCTAGAATAGATGAGTCAAACACTGATGAAAGGCTTTTGTATATTCAGAAGCCCTCATGTCTTCTGGTAGATGTTATGTGTGCTGGATCAGATAAGAAGTACATCAGGACATTCTAGGTCAGGTAATCTAATTCAAGCTTGAAAGGTTTTGGAGTTCCTGACATTTTTCTTTAACAAATTGCACCTCTGGAACGTGTCCTATTGTTGTTAAATGCCTGGTTTGGTTATAAATGAACAGTTGGTCTTGTTTTTTCTTCACACATAAAGATAATTATCAGTAGTTACTGCCTTCCCTTATGTTTTGCCTTCTACCATTAAACACGGGTTGTTTTGTCCCTCGTAGGAAGATGAGACCAAAATAGAGGCCTATATCTGATGACTGATGACTTGACCCTGGTGAAAACGGACCACACACTCTTCTGCATGACTGTCTACATCGGGTAAACACACACCCAGACATGTAGGCTTTCCTCTATAAATACTAAGGCTGGCTGTGCTATTAATTGAAATCATGATTTTTGAGCTTCTTGCAGAAAATGAACATCAGTCTAAGTTCACCTTGATGGTGTGTTGATTTCATTTTGATTAAATGGAAATGTTTCTAATTATGTGGTTATTTCAAAGAACCTTCAGCTTCTTCACTTCTGGGTTTGTAGGACTGCCTGCCTTTTCTTGCTCCAACCCATCGTATTAAAATATGAAAAGATGACTATCGTGTGATCTCTGCAAGGAACTCTTTCCTCATCGTCTCGGCTTCTCTATGGTTGAAAGCATGCTGGCTCTGCAGACATGTTTGTGTGCACTTTTGCTAACCTTTCAAGCAGCAGATAAGGGCAGCATTATTGATGTTTTGAGGGTATGCTCTAATGTGGGTGCATTCTTACGACAAATCTGTAGAGAACATGAGGTCAAGGAAACGTGGAAAAACAAGTGAGGAAGAACTTTTAAACAAAAAGATTCAGAAATGTACTTTTTATTTTAAATCTTAGTTATGTTTTTGCTCCTAGAGTTATGCCTCATGTACATTGTTTAATTTTTTGACTAGCATTGTGCTATGGATCAACAAGACCCTGTTGTTTGACAAAAATATGCCATTTTTTGCTTTTAAATAAATAAAAAAAACAGATTTTTCATTAAGTGCGGCACTTTAAAATGAGCTTAAACACAATTACTTTGTATTATTTAGCAGTACAGTTTTAACTACCTAATGCAATAATCACATTGCATATAGTACTTTTCATAATAAACTCACGTTGCATTATTAAAATGATTTTGGCAGTCAGTAACTTTATGAAGCACTGTTTACACCACAGGCCTTGAAGCCTGTTGGTACTCAAGCAGTTTATAGATTGAAATATAATATTCAAATTGTTTATTCTAAGTTAACTTAGTGCTTTTCAGACATATAAATTCAACTGACCTTTTAATATTGTCATTTGAAGATTTCTATTCAATAAGAAAGGCATTTTCAGCATTAGCCAGGGAACAATTTAGGTTAGTGTTTCTAGAAAAAACCAGGAAACAGCTAGCCACTCTGTTAGCCGCTTAGCTAAATCCTCAGCTAGCAGCCGGAGAAGCGTCAGCAGTGGGTCAGCAGACTGTTTTTTGTTAGTTGTATTGTATTTATAACACAACTAAGGATGATGTGCAAACATCAACCTTCTTTTTCATGCTTGAAACTGAAGTTGGGTTAATGCAATGCATTGTGGAATGAACCATTTTTATTCCAGTCTGTTTAGTAGTTCAGTCCATCATGGCTGGATCCCCAACAAAAGGTGATGGACAAAGACATATGAAATCATCACAGTCTGTAAATTATTTTGGATAATACTAAAGTAATTTGACAATTTCTGTTGGGTGTTTTCCTAACAAACACACATTTTAAAGAAACCTTGTTTACTAAATTTAATTAGAACAAGATCCTGTAAATGAAATGAATATTTGTATTATTTTAAACTGTTAAAACACTTGGCTACCTTATTAAAATGTTCAAAAAAAGGATCAATTTAAACTTCTCCAATAAATGATAACACAAAATGTAGGAGCAGACCATGGCACTGGCTGGTATGATTCTATTTTCTACACCTTTTCACTCTCCATCTAATGACTTCCTCTCGTCCTCTGCCCTAAAGCTTGCCTCCCTGAGCTCATCGCAGCTTGTCACATCACTTTGGGGTCAGTTCATTCAGAGGCCTGCAGCAGGAGACCTCCACAGGTTCTAAAAACAGATTTGACAGGCCTATTAAAATGAGTGATCTCCACTGCCTTGCTCTTGTCTGCTGCTGTAGCCAGAATGCGTACTAAGCTGTCTTCCCCAGGGTAGAGACTTGGGTAGCAGGGCGAAAAGACTGGAAGATAAAATGACAGTGGCACATAGCTGGCAATGTGGCAGCTCCCAGAATTATCTCCTGATGAGGTTTTCAATTTTGGGGAAGGCAGTGGAACCTGATCTGCTGTGCCTGGAGCCACTGAGCCACACAGAGAGAGATGAGCACAGACAGGGAGGTTGATGCACATGTGCAAACACTAGATGATGTTTAAGTACAGGAGAATATGAACAAGTAAATGTCAAAGAAATCGAGACAACAAGAAAATATAGAACATAAATCATTAAAATCTGTCTTCCAGTTAAAAATATAATAAAAGGCATGTCATTTGCAGTCTTTACTCCTGCATGCATGGTGATGTTAAAGCATCTCTGAAGACCTGGACACAAATAGACAAATTGTTTACAAATGGAAAAAAATCCTGACAAAGGTTTTTTGTGATTTGCATTTCTGACAGAGATTAAAAAAAAAAGCTACATTTGATTTAAAATCTTTAAAGAAATACAAAAAGTGCATCAACAAAATGCCTAAGCTTATTATTTAAATCAATTTTAGGGAAACTTTGTTAAAATTCTAAATAAGTCTGAAGATATAAACCATAGCTTTAATTTTTGTTTTTGCCGATCTTCAGTTGTGATAAATGGAGGTAAAGTTGAAATATTGACTCAAAAAGTACATTTACAGCATCGTGTAAGGATTTGCTTGGTTGTCTTACTTCAATCGAGGTAACAATAAATTTGAAATAACTCAGTGACCAACACAATCACCTTTACTACCCTGTGAAAATGGCTGGTTAAAGACACCTGTATGACCAATGTGGTTACCTGTGTGAGGAGACACCAGGTTGTTGTGACTATTTACAGCTCTGCCACACATGTTTGCAATTGAGCATCTTATTAATTTAACAACCATGTTTCCTCTAACTTTAAAATAGTATCTAATAACACCAACCAAGAGTCAGCACAGAATCAGCTGCTTGGCTTATTTATTTGCTTATTGGCATAAAGAGCAGGTACAACAAAGAAAACTGATGCTGTTGCCACTAAGCCCTTAACTGTCCACAAGGTCTCTGTTTCCACTTTGATCCCTTGGTGTTTCTCAAGCTTCTCATGCCTCTTCTCGTTGCTGTTGTGATTTCTACATCTATCATTACTGGACTCTTTTCTGCATGGTCTGCTAAAGCAATGCCTGGAAGATTAGACATTACCTGTATCTCAGTCTGGATCTGGAAGTCCCACAGACTGTTTCAAAGTCATCTTTGCACATCATGCATTCTAAAATTTCTCCTGCCATTTCTACTTACACACAAGATGGATGGAGAGAAGAGTTTAAAGCTACAACTTCTTTTTGCTCCATCTCTGCACTGACACTGTCCTGTTTCTTAAACAACAGGACAGTGGTAAAATAAAATGAAAAAATAAATAAGTTTGAATCAAAGTCCTAAATGGAAACCTCCTGAGATGATGCATAATTATCCGACTAAACCTGTTGAGTACGATTCATATAAAGTTGAAACCAAGAAGAGAATTGATCTTTGTACAAATCTCTAAAGCGGATCTCCGTCAGAAAAGCTCGAGGTTGACACACTTCTGTTGTGAACAAATCAGATAGTCCAAAGAGGGAAGAGGAAAACAAACTGCAGCACTTTTAAGTAGGCCTGCTTGTGTTTGGCCTCCACAGATTACAAATAAACACTCTGTCAGACCACTGGGCAAAACGCTATTCATTATAAAAAGTGGAAAATAAAATTTTTTACCTCATTTTAGATTCTCTGAAGATTCTTGTGGGCGCTTTCATCCTTTCAACCTCTGTCAAATCTCTCATAAAAAAGAAGTCACGGTTTTAGACAATTCCTCTCCAACACCTTGCTCCATGTTTGAATTGTAAATTTGTTGGCACAAAGTGAAGTGGGAGCTGCTTCCTCAGAATTAGCTATTCTGTTGGAAGGGCTGCCAGGATGTGTGAGCGGGACTTCCTCTGAGGGCCACAGCTTTGAGCTGCTGTCTCCTGCAATCCACCCTGATCAATGGCTCACTGTACGAAGCCAAGTCCCTTACCGACTCTGGCAGACAAAAGTGAAAAATGATTTTTTTTTCCCCCCCCTTTGCATTATAATATGAGATCAAAAACATACACATGATAGTTTCTCATATTTTACGCTTTGTGTGCTTGAAGTGCGTCCGCCTGATGATGTGAATTATGGAGCTTTAAGCCCTATTTTACACTCACCACCGTGTTGGTACTGGAACTTCTTCAAGCACAGATTTAACCAAGTGTTGGAAACATTTCCCTGAGCTTTTGATCCACTTTGATATTAATGTATCACACATGAGCTGCAGACTCCTGATATTCTGTATTGGACTGAGATCTGATTATTGTAGAAACCACTGGTTTCATTGTTATGAACAAAAAAGCTATGTTTTAGAGATAATAATTCACTGTGGCACTAAAGAAATACTCTAGATAAACAGTGTTCATTTTGCACTAATAGGATTAAAATGTGGCAGTAAAATGATCTCCTACCTCAGCAGCCTTAATCACTAATTCTCTGCAGGATGGAGCCACGCTTTCATGTTCACCAAATTGTGAATTTAGCATCTGAACTCGAGGCTGTTCAGACCAGGTAATGTTTTTCTAATCCGTTATTCATTCTCAGTGACCCTTTGTAAAGTGTACATTTCCTTTTATTTGCTTTTTTAATGGCAGGAGTGGCACCCTGTGTGGTCTTCTGCTGCAGTAGCCACACCTTTTTGAAGGTTTAGGATGTTGTATATTCAGAGATTGTATTCCAAATAATTTGGATGTAGCAGCTAGCTTAGCTACCATTTCCTGTCTACCATTAGAACTGATCCCTCCATTCTCTACCAACAAAACAGGCATTTCTGTTTACGCAAATATTGCTCCTTGGATATTCATCTTCGTGTGACTGTGCAAAGAGATGAATGGAAATCCTAGCAGCTGAACAGTTTCAAAATACTTGGTCCTTGCCCATTGGCACAAAGTCACTCAAATGTTCAAAGTCACTAATCTCCCAATTCTGATACTTTGTATGAACTTCAGAAAGCCTAAATGAACTGCGACCATGTGATTCACTGTTCTGTTAATAAAAATCAAAATTCAATAGAAACATGTGAATGTATAAAAATTGGAAACGATTAAACTCAGTCTTTTAAAGTTTAAAATATGACAATAATATTCAGGAACTGTGATGACCCAAAATTCTTCACGCTGAACTCATATATTAAATAAATGCACAGAGAAAACTGACTGTTCGGCTCCACATTATAGATGGATGGATATATTATAGGAAACCATTATGTTTTTAGCAGAACCTTACCTCTGGAAGGTTCTTTGCCGTATGACAAAGAGGAGATGAAGAGAGGACAGATGTAGCGGTGCCAGCGGAGGCAACGACAGGGGTGATGGAAGCTAAACTAGCATGAAACTGCCTTCAGTCATGGATTACCAAGGCAGTGCTTTTCATTACCTACCTTTCATAACAAGATATTTATGGCAACAGGAGGTGTTGGAGAAGCATAAGACACCTGCAACCTATTTGCTTCAGAGATCAAAGCCTGGTGTGTGTGTGTGTGTGTGTGTGTGTGTGTGTGTGTGTGTGTGTGTGTGTGTGTGTGTGTGTGTGTGTGTGTGTCTTTGCGTGACAGAGGTTGAGAATAAATGGTGCGGAGAAAAAGTGAATTGTATTGGGAAATGGCTCCTATGATATGCTATATTATTGTCTATTTCACACTTTTGTGAGTCTGCTGAATATATTGCATGGGACTGTTTTGTTTTTTTCCCCCTTTTTTAGAACCAGGTCTGTTTTATGTCCTATAGTGTGTTATTACACTTGCAGATATGAATTGTGCAGATATCTGATAAATAACCAGATTCGTGCATACATTTCAACGTCAATTTTAACCAATTTTGAAGCATTTGTTCAACTAATAAACTCAATTAAACCACACCAAATAGAAAGAATAACCTCACAGGTAAAGTGTTAAACATAGGAATGGCTCTAACATCCAGTGGTAAATTTGACATGTTGATAGTAAAGCCTGGTTCACACAGAGAGATATTAAAACTGTTGGACGATTTTTCAAAACTGGAGAGTCCCCACACATGGCGATGATAAATCTTAGGTATGGTTGTAAAGTTTAGGCGTACAGCCACATGGCAGGAGCAACACACCACAAAAACCAGTTTTCACTCACCAACATTCAAATTTCCCACTGGGAATCTCACAAAACCTCTCGAGACCAAATGTGAGTTCGGGGTAAAAAAAAATATGACCAAATGGGAAGAATCAATGGTGATAGTTTCTGGACCATTTTTGACTAAAAAGAAAAGGCAAATATCAAAAGAAGTCTCTCTGCGTTGACATCACTTTGCTTTCTGATTGGCTACAAGTCACTTTCATCAAGCTGCGGCTTGTTTGTCCTCGGGAAATACCCCACACTCAAACAATCCAACACCTTCCCTGTTTAGAGATTGAAGTGATCCCGACATCCTCCTTACTGGACCAGATCACTCAACGCACCACACAAGCAGGCTCATATCTTAGCATTAACTTAAGAGCCATTCTGGTGATCAGGATGTCCTTAAGATTATCAGAGAGGAAAACCCAGGACAAAAATCAGCAGAAAAATCTGGAAGCAGATATAAGTTTGTGACTGCTGGATTTGTTACCATCTTCTTATAAATTGTCTTGTAGAAGTAAACCTTCTGCAGATAGTTTTCAGTAAAAAGTGCTAGGCTAATGTTTGCATGTCTTCTCTCTGTGTGGAAATAGCCTGTTGATAACATGACTAAGAGCGTCTTTAAGTGTTTTGAGCCAATAAGTTAGTTTTTATTTGATCGTTTACAGTCACATCTTATAGTCGTGGAAAACTGGCGCATGTCTACCTGGGGATATGGATGACAACATCACACCATAGATCAACATCGGATATCAAGGATTGCTTTATCAGGGAGTTCAATACGGATCATTTAAAAAATCTTTGATTGTCGATGCCTGGAATCAGACTGACATTCCTTGAAAAAACCTTTTCTACTAATGATCGATGCGATGAATGGTAAATGGAAACAAAAAGTGCTTCTTTTGTCGTTCTGACAATTTGGTCAGAGCCAGAAACACACGCACTGATCCACTAACGTCCAGATCGGAAGACAACTAATCCAAGGATACATTGACATGTTGCAGGCTGGGAGCTGGAATCAAACCCACAACTTTCCGATTACAGGATAGATACTTTCCCCATTGATCCCAGAAGTCAATATATATAGGTGAAATGTATTATCCACAATTTACCAGAACACTGAAGAGATGCTAAAAGCCTCTCAGCTTAAAGCAAGAATTTCTTGTTTCCTCCTTTTCCCATTTTCATAGGCCACCAGTCTGTGCATGTGGGTGTCAGCCATGGTGTGTGCGCGTGTGTGTGTAGACCAATCAGTGAAAGCTGTGGACAGCTCGGTGCACTATGCTTGGGGGCAGCCATCTGTCAGCTGACGCTTGGTCGACACAGCAATCAGAACGCTCTGCAGCGGGTCCAATCTGTTCCACCACAGGTAGAGCTGTCTGAGTGCTGCCATCAATCTACACTCCCCCTATTTATTCCCTGTCTTTAGTCCAACCTTTTATAACACTGCCACTCATTCTTCACCTTGTTGTCTTTTTATCCCTCTATCATTTCTCTTTTCACCTTTTCATCCTTCAGCTTTTATTTTTAGCCCCGGTCACAAACCAAATCGTATAGATTGGATAAGCGTCACGTTAATTGCGCCTCTCCTTGTGATGACAAAGGCGAATTGCAGAGCTGTTGTTTTGAGCTGCTGACGATGCTTATATTTTCTGGCGGGTCCATCACACTGTGTATGATCGCTATCATGGCAGGGTGCTTACTGTGGCGGTCAGTCCAGCAGGCTAAACGTGCCACTCTATCCTCGATCCGTGCCAGGCAGATCTTTTCCCCCTTCGTGCTTTCTGCTGGCAAACGGCCGAACCGTTGATCTGATGTGAGCCATGTTAATGGCAGAAGGCAGCTCTTCTAACCAGACTGCTTGGCAGGCCAAGAGGCCTGTGGCAGAAGAGGTGACATCCTAAATGCCACACTTCGATGAATTATTGAACAAGACCAAAGCAGAGCTGTAGGAGAGATGACTGGTTGGTTTCACTCTTAGGCCCATAAACTGATATCCGTCACAGCTTTGAAAGTCCAGATTAAGTTTGACATTAACTCTGGGATAGATTTTTATGACGAATGTACAATTTATTCTTTACAGTGACTTAAAATGGTTATTTAAGCTTAAAACAATCATTTCAAGTTGACCAATGATATTCCTGGTTTCTCTCCATTTTACATTTGTCAGTAAACAATGTGACAAATTTTGATGTTTCTTGTTGGTGCGTTTGCTTCTAATAAACCACCTCCATACAATTTTTTGCTTATTTCAGATTGGACATTCATATAGACAAAACATTCTGAGAAAATGAATGATTTTTGCTGAGAACCAAAGAACAACATGCCAGACTTTAGATCCAACGTCAGTACTCAAGGTCCAGCATGCTGCCTGTTTGAGATCTTTTCCTGGTTTGTCTCATTATCTGGATTAAATTATTTGGTCTCTGCAGAACCTTGACATGCTAATTGGATATTTGGACCATTTAAATCAGCTGTGTTGGAGCAGAGACGTCTAAAACCGGCTCCTGAGGACTGGAGCTCGACACAACCATAGTTTATTTTGACGGTATATTTATTTTTAACCCTCTATCACAAAGATAATGTAAAAGTTAAAAGTTTGATTTTGGCTTGGTGACCTTATTGATGGTGGAAAAATACTTAAATGAGAACTTTGATAATATCCAAAACAAACTAAGGTTTCCTCATCACTACCATCACCAGAAGATTTTAGTGACAAATCCGAAGCTTAAAGTTCAACGTTTATGATTTTGCAATCTTCTGCCCGTTTGTTTACATCACACCAGCGGTTTGCACAGCTTCACATGTAGCTTTTGAGATGAGAAATTGGCCACATTTCTCTTATTTTGTCAGCATCTACCCAGCATTAACCATCATCCACTTCTTCCATAAGCAAAAGGTCTCATGTTATCTCTCTCACTTTAATTTTATGAGATTGCAGATGACTTGGAGTTACAGCTCTCCATATGCCGAAGTAAGACTCTCACTACTGTTGCACTTTTCTAGAAAGTCTTTGGTTATTCATGTGATCAACTAGTTTTGGTACTTTACTTTCTGCCAGCAGATGGTCTGCGCCAAGATCACCCACTTGAATGGCAAGAATCATCTGCATAAAATTATGCCCATCAAAATCTTGCTTTTGGACCAGTTTTCCCTTCAGTTTTTGCTCATTTTTGTAGATTTCTGTGCCAACATGATCAAAACAGATTGGCAGAGTTTTACCACTAGTTTGAATACATTCCTATTAATCATAAGCTGATGAAGAAATATATTTTTTTAAGCAACTCCTGAAAGTGATTCTTGTTTTTCCTCTCTGAATACATTGTTGTTTAGCTAAGGCAAAAGCTTTGGTTGTCAGAATACAAAAAAATGATGCTTGTGACTTTTTTATATAACAGCATAGTGAGTCATACTGCTTGGGTCTTAAACTGCATTAAATGAAGGTAATAATTCTGATATCTTGATTTATTGGGTTAATATTGGAATTAAAAGTGAAGAGTTGATTTGTTTTAAATAAGCACCATGTTACAAAAAAACAGCTGTAGACAAAAACAAAACAAGTGTTGTATGAATAGAAAAACATACTAAACATACTTGCATATTTAGGTTTGTTCAAATATAAAAAACACAACTAGGGTTTGAGGGTTTTTTCTTCATTAACTTGTACTGAGTAAGATTATGGATTATCATTTGAAATTGACCCACCAGCTTTAATTATGTAGACCGCTATTGCATATTACAAGGAGTAAACAAAGCTCCCAATGTAATAATTAATTTTATTTATTTATGTTTATATCCTAATATGCTTGGCCAGCGATTTTTTTTCATGCACAGTGTGTCTCATTTCCTCAAGACAACCAGCTGGAGGTGTTGGCTTCTCTACTCAAGCTAGATTTAAAAGTAGTTTTTTTTTCTCAGTATAATTTAGATAAATATTTTAACTACAAGCTACATTCCACCACATTCATTTCTACGATGACCAAAGGTGCGCGTAAATTAAAACCCAAACTTTTGTAGCTGCCCATAAACGTCACTGGGAGCCAAACGAGCAGCATCTTGGTGCTCGTTTGGTCACCAGGATGCCGTTTTGGAGATGCAAACAAATCTCCTTTGCTGAAAAATGTTGCTTTCTTTTATCTAAACACTTTTAGCAAACTTCACGTCACATCGTTCAGCTGCTGTCCTTGCAAAAATAGTTTTAGTGTGATTATAAAGAAGGCTCGCAACCTTTTCTAACAATTGGAAAAAACATCTGACTCAGTTCCAGCTGCAGAGGTTTATGGCTCCTTGTGTGATGACAGATGAACGCTGTGCTTTCAGGAGGCAGAAGGAACACCTTAGAAATGGGTGGATGTTTATTCATACCTGTGGCCCAAAGTTAATCCCGGGTTTTTATGGAGGCAGTTTTGCACATACGCCTCTTTTTTGTTTGTTTGTTGATTTAGGGAAACGCCTGCTGTTTTAATAGCAGTTGAAAATAAGATCCCCCTGTTAAACCGGTTTACCTCTTAAATTGAAGTAGTCACAGCTGATTAAATAAGAGCAAAGCGTTCAGTATTCATTGTTTGCTGAAAAGCCTCTTTTGTTTACCCTCTGTCGGTTACTCCTGTGAAGAAAATGTAACAAATGGATTATGAAAAGAAAAAGAGTAAGATGGTTTAAATGACTACAACCCCATGGTCAAACAGATTAACGTGGTTCCTGGTGATTTATTACCCAGGAATGAGCTTTGCAATGAGCATAACTAAAGGTTTGTACCTTCAGTATTGCTCTGAATACCTTGTGTTTTTTTCTTTTCTTCTTCTTTTGGTCTTTGCAGACACAAAACTTGTATATAAAACCCCTTTGGGTGTGTCTTGTACCTGAATAAAAAGATGAGCACTTTGATTGTGACACAAAACGCACCAGACAGCAACTCATCCCAGCCTTTCTTTCAGCACTAAATTCTCCCTCCGCCGTCCATCTCTCGGCTCTCAGATCAGCTGTTTTCCCACCCACTCCCAGCTCCAGCTGTCACTAGGCAGGACTGCAGGGAGCCGCTGATGATATTTATAGCAATCCGCCGCTCTAAGTGATAGATGTCACCTTCACACCGCTGTCTCTGGAGCGCTGCATCAACCGCCCTGACCCACTAACAAGCTGCAAAGTGCTGCGGATGCACAAGAGGAAGTGTGTGGAGGTGGATGTTGTGTGTCTAGAGAGAGAAAGGGCACAAACACAAGCAAACAAATTAGTTTGTCATATTGTTTTCCCAGCCGACGTGTTTCTTGTTCCTTTTACCTTTTTTGTGCTGAGAAGTTTTAAAATGAAATAGTTTGTGACAAGTTACTTGTTGCATAGCCGAGTGATGAATGAGGAGGAGGGCGGATAAGACGGGTTTGACAAGACCTTTTCAGTTCTCACTCGGATGTTTTGGCTCGGCTCGTGCGGCGGAAGCTGCATTTCTTGCGCGAGGATATCGTAGAGGATTTGCTCGTGATCGATCAGAGTGCAAAGTCGCAGCTCATCTAAATGTTACCACCAACTGAGATTCTAGCAGAACAAACACAGGGAAACGCAAGGCGTCTTGACGAACGAACTAAACATGAACACATCACAAAACCACCTCCAGACACAAAAACACATACAGGCTCAAACCTTGAGCTTTGTTCCACCAGTGCAAAGTAAAAACCCCACAGCTACTGTCACTTTTACAGGAAGTCGTCCTGACATTTTCAATCATCTTTTTTGACAGGGATATTTTTGGCACAAAACACCAGAGCTGTCCTTTGAAGGCGCCTGTAATACAAAATATATATCAAGTCTGTCTGACAAGTGGAATAAGCTTGTCAAAAAGCTGAGGCTTGAGGAAAAGAGCTTCTGGCTGAGGGACTTAGCTTGTTCAGAAACGGAGACTCCTACTCCTAACCGAGTTGGAGTTGTTCGTCAAACCTCCACCGTTCACCCCTTAAGGCTGTCCTCTGCTTAAACCTGCATTAGTTATTAACTTAAAGTGCACTGTAATCCTCACATGGAGCAGTTGCTGTTTTATTTACAGCAGGATGACAAATTGTTGTTGTTGGGTGTGCAAATACGCCTGGTATGCAGATACGTTTGAGGTATCAGAGAAATGTTTGATATTCATCAGCAGACAAAACTGAAGTCACAACTTGGTCAAGGAAGAGGCCGTGCTGATAGTAAATATGTTGGGCATGTTGACTTATTCAAGGGTTTGTAGTATTCTTTTGTAGGAGCTTTTACTTAGGGAAGGAAATTCTGAGAAGTACAGAGGCTCTTCAAAGTTTACATTTCCTTTTGAAATGCTAGGAGTTTTGATGTACAAGTTGAGATCATATCACCTGAGATATTTGTCAGTCCAGACATTTGTACAATCAAGAAAGTTATTGTCAGATTTAAAACTCAACTTCCTGCAACTTTTCCTGTGTTGCCGTTCCCTGATCAGTTTCCTTTTTTGTTTGAGAAATGTCCAGCTTTTCCTTTTGTAGCTGTGGTCCCATGTTTTATTTTCTTCAATTATTGGTTCTCCTTTTCAATACCGCACAAATGTGATGACACTTTGCAAACTGTGGTTTCATACAATGGATGGAAACAATACAATGTAAGAAAAATCCTACTAACCCAACAGCTGAACTTTATGTTTTAATCAGATTCTCTGTAGCTGGTCTGTGTGAAACAGAATAAAAATAACAATTAGGTTAAAGGCATCACTTTTAGGTAACCAATGTAAACCGGTTCTAACAGTTTATTTGCCTCAAAGCAGTTTGGGATTCTTTTTTTCAGCTGAATCAAACAAATAAAAATAGCATTAAAGATTAGG
>CAEGAF010100537.1:0-20802 GCA_903067075.1 Micropoecilia bifurca
TCTCCAGTACCCCCTCTAAGGACTCCAAGAAGGGTGGGTAATCTGAACTGTTGTTCGGCCCATAAGCACAGACAACAGTCAGAACCCGTCCCACCACCTGCAGGCGGAGGGAGGCTACCCTCTTGTTCACCGGGGTAAACGAGAGGGTAGCCTCGCTTGCAAATGAACTTTTTTTTCTTGAACATTTACAAATTTTGTGTGTCAACCACCACATTCTTTGTATATTATTGGGGGTTTTATAAGTAAATGGAAGGAAACAGATAAATGGAGGAGCATAAATCACAAAAGCAGCCAGGAGGTCCTGGGGAAGAGGGACAACGGCCCCAAACATACAGCCAGAGCAGTAATGGAATGGTTTAACTCAAAGTATATTCACCTGTCAGAATGGCCCAGTCAAAGTTTAGACTTAAATTCAATTGAAAATCTCTGGCAGTACTTGAAAACGGGCTATAACAGGCAATACCTAACTAACCTGACTGATACTGATCTATTACTCAAAGAAGAAAGAGTATAATTTTCTTTGACTGATTGATTCACTCATTTGTTCATTTTGTGTTGGTCTATAACATTATTGTCCTAAAATACACTCAAAAGTTTGTAACCCAAAGAAAGAAAAAATGTTGAAATTATGAAGACTTCTCCAAGGCATAAAAAAATAAATGAAATGAATGTTGATGGATATTTTGCTGCAATTTCCTAAATGTTATTCATTTTTCTCTTGACAATTAAATTTACAATTCTGACACAAATCAAGCTGGAAATGCCATAAACGTTAGTGTTCCCTAACGTCTGGCTGTATTGATGTGTTTTTTGAAAAGTCAGGGTGAGAATGTCAACTGCTGTCAGAACCTTGAGTCTGTCCCTGCTGAGTGTGGTGCTGTAGCCTGGAGGAAGGCAGCTGCTGTGTGTCTGCATGTTGAGATATTGCTGTTTATGTTGCTGCATCTGATCCATCTGCCTCCATTCACAGATGCTATCACCTCCATCTATCCATGGTGTGTCATGGAAACATCTCGGCTTTCTGAGCAGTTCTGAGTTCATCTGGATAAAGAAGCAGCAACATTTGGCCTGACGCCGGAGCCAAGGAGAAAAGAGACTGAGGTGTTGCTCAGTGGTCCTAGTGTATGATGGGCGGGTGGAGAGGAATGTAATCCAACGTCGGCCTGTGAGATACTTCTACAGTCTGTGATGCTTTCAGGATTCATGTTGCCTATGGATGTTGCTCCTCTGTACTTTTGCAAATCCAGAGAGCAGAAAACCTCAGATGGACTTTAAAATGTCCATCTGCTAGGACATTTTAAGGCATCAAGGCTGGCAGCCTTCAATGTTATGATGAGTTTCCATCAGAATTTGATACCAGGTCACATTAGCAAAAGCACCAGTTTTAAGGACCATGATGTTATTGGCCTCCCATCATCTGATGAAAGACACCCGACCCAACAACAAATGACATAAATGTTAGAATTATTATAGGTTGTTATCACTCTTACATTTGTGGTTTTACATTTATTGCGCTTACCTTAGTAGTCTTATATAAGTATTCTGATTTTCATTTAGAACTTTTAATTTTTTACTGTGTGTGTTAAAACATTTGACAGCTATGTTAAAAACTTTTAACACTCTCACTGAATTTCTCTGCAGCACGATTATCTCTAATAACAAAATGCTCCCCTCACCCTTGGGAGAAATCGCTCATGGGAGAGGAACAGATGACTTGTGTGCAGAGACAAAACTTGTTTTTCCTTTTTATCTCTGACGTCCCTGCCAATAAAAGACCAGCTCTAACTAAAGGTCGACAGAACACCCAGTGAGCAGCTTGGAGAAGCAGTTTGCTGAGTATTCTCACTTTTGCAAAAGATTGGTTGAAAGCTAATATACATTGGGGGTTTTTTATGTAGGTTGAGAAAATACCTAGAGCACCTTGACACCTCAGCAGAACCAAAGTCTGGAAGGACATGCTACCAAGTACTGGGTGCAGATATGGATACACTGTTCATTAGGTCAAAAATTATGAATTAAAATACTTTTATTTATTTTAAAAATGAATTTGGGGTTTTAGGACTGGAGAAACTTATGCTTAGAGTTTTTGTTGAGCTTATTTTAGTGTTTTTTTTTTGTTTTTTTTTACCAAGGTGGTTTATTTAAAATCTGTGAAGTGAAATTCTTTAGGGCAGAATGAGGCATGTTTTATAGCAGGTTTTAGTTACTGGCACTCCTGAAACTGTCAAAAAAAAGAATTTTCTTGATGCATTGATGACCTCAATCTCACTGGACAAAATCCTGTTTAGGATTTAAAAGCAATTATCTTTCCAATCCATCACCACATCTCTGAGTTTATCGACTTCACTTGTCAGGGGGTTGAACTCCTCATCAGTCATTATGAAGTTCCTTCACTTTGATGCACTGGATGATCTAGCTTCAGTTCACTTCTCCTCATAAACCTTCATCATGACCTCAGTAACTGCTACTCTGAACAGAGGATCCTGTAAATCTGTCTGTCTTCAGCTTATTACTATTCCTTCACAGGTTATTAGTTCATAATCAGCATAGCAATATGCTCACTGATTTTCTGGTTATCCTAACAGGACATCAACTCGCCAGTCCAAAAATCCACTACATGTCCAACACGTGGAAATCCATTAGTGAGGCTGTTGGATGGACTTGAAGTTGTGATCATGGTACCAGGCTGAAGATCCTCAGGAGAGGCAGCTCATGATTTCATAAACGCTCCATATCCATGCTAACTTTTAGATTTTATGTAAGATCTGTGTCAATCTTTATGAAATGGACGTAATGTAATTTGCTCAAACTAAAACATATATAATGCATCTTTATATATACATATAGGAAAACTCCCCGTTACATATATGAAAAATACACTATTTGTTTTAGTTCTAACAAATGTTATTCAGTCTGTTGTATGTCTTGGTGTCAGTAACTACATGACTTTAACGTTAGCTAAATTACTGTGCCAAGTACCAGAAAGGGATTTCACTCTAATTATATTTATCTTAATGTTAAAAATAAAACATTGATAGTTTGTGATATGTTTCATTTGAGCCACAGTTAATGTCTGTTTTAAGTTTTCGCCTTCTTTATATTTATGCTTTGGTGCATTATTGTTTTCACCCAGCCTTTGGCTCTCACTGCTTTAGTAATGTTTCATCTGAATGGAGATTTTTCCCTTTTGCTTAGATTTTCAGTACCAGCCTTTTTCTTTTGCCTTTTCATTCTGCACCCTCCATCTTCAAGTATATTTATGACTTCAATAGACACTTAGCGTGGAAAAATACAGCTGTGACAGATATCCAGTATGCATTTTTTGTCATGGCAGTGGTGTAAACAAATCAGGGAGAGCTTAACTTCAAGGGATCTGCAAGACGTGATGCTCTCCACATAAACTCTGTTAACTAGCAAAGTGCCTGGTCCTCATGTCATCCCAAATAAGGTTTTTTTGTTGTTGCTTTTTTCTGAAACTCAGTTTCTGAATACCATGCCAGGACTTTGTCTCATCACTTTCTGAAATAATAATAACAATCTTTATTGTCATTATAGAACCATGCGATAAGTTTCATGGATTATAACTAAATTAGTGGAAAAAAAAATAGTAAAGGTATTTAATGCTCTTATGGCTACCAGGTATAAACTGTTCTTCAGTCTGTTTGTTCTTTCTTTAATGCTCCTGTGTCTGCAGCCAGATGGCAGCAGTTGGAACAAACTGTGAACAGGGTGTGAGGAGTCTTTTAAAATATTCCTGGCTTTCCTGAGGCAGTGGGACCTGTGGAGATCTTCGAAAGAAGGCAGACAGGATAGTGAATGAATGAAATTAGATGAAATGGTGAAATGAATCTGAAATAGGTCTCTTGTAATATTCTAATAATAAATGTTATGTTTTCATTAACAGGAAGTGGAAAATAACCACAATTAACAGTAATAAAGCCTTAAAGACACCAGTCTGTGTACTTAATCTATATTATGTGTTTTACCCAGTGATGGAGTTCCTGAAATAAATTAACTTTTCAGTTATATTTTGATTGATTGAAAGGGATTTTGACATAAAATAAAAAACTAACAACAGTTTCAAAAAGATTGCAAATGAACATGTGAGAACAATCTACTGATGTGTATGTGATGTGATGTTGGAGGCTTTTTCAATAGTCTGGCTGAATTAATGTTATAATTGTTCAGAAAACTCACCTTTTGGGAACAATCTTTCTAAAATGAAATGGAAATGTGCAGAGTCATCCAGCTGTGTTCTGATGAATACAGTGATTGATGAAAAACAGGAAGTTGTCTGTCTCTTCTACCAGAGCCCTCAGAACATAAAATCCCCAAAAGGTCAACTTAAAATAACCAAAATGAATCCAAACGCAGCAAGTGGAGATGTAGAGTAGATTCTTCACAGTTAGTGACAAATGGACAGAAAAACTTACAAAAACCACAGTGAAGGCAGGGAGTCAAACCAGAACAAAACCAGAACTCCAGGAGAAACACAAGAGGAACCAGTGACTGAGTAGGGGGAGTATATAAGTTTAATTACTGAACAAGGAGCAGATAGCTGATTAGAAATGGATTACAAGTGTGAGGAGCACTAAGGTGTGATCTGATTGGCTTTTGGCAATCAGACATTTCAACAGGCACATCTGCCTGATCTTAAATATTAAACCAACATTTGCCTGGAAATCCTTTAGTGAAAACCTGAATGTTACCCTGACCAGTGTGTTTGAGATCAGTTTTTTCCTCAATCAGAGCATATTGACAAGTTCTTTTAAAACAAAAGCTGAGCAGGATTCATAGTTTATTCTTTCATTTTCCCCAATAACCTTTACATTTTTAAATAAATTATTTTCTTCCCTCCGGAGCTACTGAGGCAGTTCACAGAGAGCATAGATTTATGTCAGGAGTTGGGCATAAGTCCTATCTGAGCCTGTCTGTTTGAAATATGGGAGCAGCTAATAGAAACTGTGCATACCTGCATCCCTCAGGTACAGCTTCTCACAGCAGCTCAACATTCTCCAATTTCCTCTCCAAACACGACTCCATAAAGATTAGACTTGGAACATCTAAAGTCGACCTGTTCTTCCTCCCAGCCATGAATCAAGCATGTTTCACTATACGCAAGGACGCTGGTCAACATTCAGTCTGTACTGTTAGTCAATCCATACATTTGTTCAAATGTTCAAGAGAAGTGTCTCATTTTTAAAGTAAATAATTAAGGTTTATTTCTAAAGCACTTTTCACAGAAACAAAAGTCACAAAAAAGTCTTAGCTTGAAAACAAGATCAGAAGGTGAGCCTGTCCCCTTAGTTTTTAACTAAATACATGGAACAAGGAGAAAATTCTGGGTTTGGGATGGAAGGTCATGAGCAGCAGAATGTTTGCTTAACCCTAATTACCAGGATTTTTTTTTTTCTTTGCGTAGTTTCGCTTCTCCGAAACGGACAGATGTTACATCTGCAGCTCCTCCAGAACGTCAGTCTCCTGGGTAACATGAACCCAGAAGGCTCTATTTGTTAAATCCGCTGGATGAGCGGCTGAGCAGCAGACTGTCATGTTACAGTCTAACTAACTTCTGCATCGTCATTTATTTCCTCAAGATAAACTGCCGGCTCCTCAAATGGATTAACACAACGTTGCATTCTCTTTAGTTTTCTCATGTCTGTCTTTCCATTGGTGCACATGTTACTTTCTGAGATTTTTTAGCCCACCCCGTTTTATCAGATGGGTTTTAAGCTAAACAAGTAAATCTGAGTTTGAACAAAAATCTATAAAGAGGGGAATTAATTTGCAAGTCCTCATATGTCTAAAAATAGTTATTTTACGGTAATTTAGAAGTGAACCCAGTTAGAGAGACTATATGTTTGTGTTTGGTTTATTTCCGGGCATCAATTTTTTTATCCTATTCAATGAGGCCTAAATCCATAGAAATCCCTTGAATACACACCATTTCCAAGTAGTGGTCAAGTAGAGGAATAAAGACAAGGAGGAGATAGATGTTGACCTCAGGTAACCTGCTTGCTAAAACCTCACAACCATGTGCAGTATAGACAGAGCAGAAGCTCTACACACAGAGAACTCAGAAACTCAGTCCATGCTTTGCTCTGAGCCGTTCTTAGATGATTTTAGTTGTGGGTTTTAGTACAACCTAAAAAAATAATCAATCCATGTTTTTAATTTCCTGAAAACCTTGTGTAGTTTGACAGCTACTGTGACAGACACAATTCTTGTCTTGCCATGAACTCTTCCTGTACAGTCTCATCTCTCATCGTTCTCTCCCAGTTTTCAGGATCTGGATCTAAAAAGCAGTCATAACTTGATCCACACATTATTGGATTGGATTGTGACAGGAGTTATCCTATCCCCCTCACACAGTGTGTGATCTGTTCACACAGAGAGCCTAACTGACCAGTGGTTAGCTCTTAATGAGATCAACATTGTAAGTTACACATCTTTTTTATTATTATTATTTTAATACAGAAAAAGGTTTGTGTAAATCTCAGTGGCACATACAATCTCAGCATGCAATCATATATATAATAAAAATAAATGCAGTTTAATGTTGAAATAAAGAACTTGCTGTTAAATAAATAAATTCAAAACTAACACAAATACATGAAGTAACTAAAGCTTTATTGTGAAGGCGACAACAGGAAGTAGCTGTGAGCCTCGCCTCTGGTTCATCATGAGTCCAGGTCTGACCCAGTCACAGCTCCTCGTCCCTCCAGGCAGAACTGCTGCTTCATCTCACTCATGGATTAACCTGGTGCTTCTTTTATGAACAAACAGGTAAAAGTGGATTTATTGTCTATCACTTTTGTTAATACCATTTCATGCTCTATATTTGCAGTAGAACATTTTTATTGCACTGTTGTTAAAACAAGACACTTTTATTCTTTTTAATTTTCTTTTTCTTTTTTATAAGAACATATTAGCAAGGCTAACACAGAGAACAAGACAGAAATTACTAGAAAGCACAGCCACCCATGGAGAGGAACTAATTTCTACAAAGCAGCACAATGATTCATGTAATAATCAAATAATAACAATGGGAGAGACACACTTTCTGTTTTTATTTTTATTTTAAATTGTGTAAACCACTTTGAAATGCCTTGTTGCTGAAATGTGCTATACAAATAAAATTTGACTGATTGATTGATTGATTTGTGGTAGGAGTAACAGTGTTATTGGGAATTCTGGTTGTGATAGAGTGCAAGAAGACTACATGACGTTATGCATCATAAAATAACAACAAAGCAATTTAGCTTTTTCATAAAAATCAAGACCAGAAGCAAATTCTGTAAATATGAATGCACTGAAATGTGTAGCTTTGAATTCACTGTTCTAGCACAGCACACACTAAGGAAAAAGTGAGCATAAAGTTTATAGTTTCATAGACAGATACAGTGTAGGATAACTATCAGGGACTGAAATTATATCCAGCGGTAAATCTGTGTTCAGTCTGGATACTCATGTCTCCCTCATGTGTCCACATCAAATTTCCTACCGATTCTCACTAAATACATCTTTGTATTTTTCTCTCTCTGCAGCTCACTCTACAATGAATGTGCTGGAGCTTGTGAAGATTTTTGCGCTAATTTTGGTGCTGTCATGTCCAATCAAATGCCAAAACAGAAGGAGGAAAGATCAGAGAGACAACCAGGTCGTCACATACAAGGCCAAACGTGAGTGTTGTGCAACTGATCTTTTAAGAGTATCTCTTTGTGAAGGCAGTGCAAGTTTATTTGAATGTTTAAGGCTAGGAGGTTGGATAGTGTTGTCTACATGTGTTTTTTATATCTAGAAAATGTCTGTGACCATGTCCCTTGAGGAGTGTTGAGGGGAAGCACTACCTGGTCCTTGATCTGATCCCAAAGCAAGAGCTGAGTTCACATTCCAGTGGAGCTTGTTCTCAGTGAACGCTGGATTCCCCCGCTGCTGAATTGTCAGACATGAAATAAGCAGAGTCCAAGCAGCCTGTAACGTCACTCAGAGTTAGGAAGATGAAATGTAAAGGTCACTCTCAGACCATGAGCCCATCTGCAGCACGTTTCTCCCACACTCTTGACAGCAAAGTAGTGACACATACAAATAACATCACCAGGTACAACCTAGGCTGTCTTAAAGGGACATCACATAGTTACGGCTGTTACTGCTGGTGTTATTCCTGGGATAGAAGAGCATCTGGTTTGGAATCCTCAGTCTCATCTTTGTTTTTGCACATTATGTAGTTCTTTTGGTGAACTGAGATGAGGACCTTCTGTATGCACTAGTTCAGTCCACATCCAAGTGTGAAGTAGCCTGGTGTCCTAAGTCTAACTCTGTAATCTAAAATGGAAGGAGTTAAATTACTTTATCTAGATCAGGGTTAAGCCTTCAACTCAAACAGGAGAGTTCAAGTATTTTAGCATTTCATTATAAGTGACCATAACATATGGACCATGACTACAAGACTGAGGTCCTACATGCCAGCACTGAAATGGTCTTCCTCTACAGATTAGTTAGACTTTATTTTTTGTGTAAGCCTTATAAATCAGATGAGTCATCCAGAGGAGCCTGAAATTGTGTTGCTTATCTGCATTCAAGGAATCCTTTAATTTGATTTGGGCATCGGATCAGGCTACCTCCTGGACAGATTTCTTGATCATTTCCTTCTCAGGGAGTTCCCTGGGCAGAACCAGAAAACAGAGACAGACTGAACACCTACTGAGCACCTTGTGATTGCTGGAAAGCATTGATTGGAAGTGGGAGGTCTGGTTTTATCCCTGGGAGCTATGCCCTGATGAACGGACGGGAAAAATGAAGTGAAAAGCAGTTTTTATTCTTTGTTTGGAAGCTCCAGGAAAAAGCTGTGATTTCAGTTCTAACTTAAAGGCGTTTTTTTCAACTTTTACCTTTGCAGTTTGTTCCAACACTGAAAGGCATTACCTTCTAGTCTTGGTAACAGAGAAAGAAAAGCAGATAAAGAAAAGATCTTTGATAACCTAACATGTTTCATACCTGACAAGAAACCTGACAAGAAACTATAAAGTATTGACCAAGTACTTTATAGACCATCAACAACATTTTAACATTTATCCTTGTACACTCAGGAAGCTAAAATTAGATAAAATAGTTTTAGCTGACGAAATTGCTGAGGTGCTGATCCATTTTTACAGACTGTTAACATAATAATAATAAATATGCACCAGTTTTTCTGTGAGGAAAACCTTTCATATAGAAATGTTTTTATGATGTTGGCAGCAGATTTAGCAACAGTCTTTATTGTTCAATAGATTCATTAAAAAAAAAACTCATAAAAAATTGATGGTACCTGTAGCTTAATATCTTGTTCTGCAACCCTTTGAGGCAACCACTGCAATCAGATGATTTCTGACTGAGATTTCTGCACTGATGTATCACATCTTGAAGTTCACCGTTGATGTTTTTGGAGATTGTTCTGGGCTCTTTCCTATTACCCTTCTCTTCACTTCAATTTTCCTCTTGTGGCCAAGGTTAGGGAGGTTGGCTACAATCCCATAGACCTTAAACTTCTGAATAATTTATACAACTGTAGTCAGATGAGCTCCAAGCTGCTTGGAAAGATTCTTCTAGTCTTTACCTTTAACATGCTGGTCTATCATTTTTTCCCCAATCTCCTTCCTTTCTCATGATTTTCACTTTAGTACATTCCCTTCACCAGGCAGCACAATGACTATGTGTCAGTCTTTTAATGGGTAGACTGACTGATTATAGGTTTAATGACACCTGGAATACTAATAGTGGACAGACCTTAGTTTAACATGTTCCTATGGTGAAATTGATTTCTATCCTTTCAAGAGGTGCCATCACTTTTGCCCAGGCCTTTTTTTACTAGTTTACTAATCATAGTTTTTATGAAAGATTTTGTTGAACCACAATTTAAATGCAATTTCTGATTTCCACTGGTTAATTTTCAGTGAACTTTTATGTATTTATTTATTCAGTTTTAAGTTATTTCAGTGACTGTTGTAGGTTTTTCAGTCATTAACAGAGGTCCGCCAGCAATTTTGTGCAAATGTTCACATGGAAGACGCTGTAATATTCCGAGTTAAATGGAGTATAAACAATGAACAAATATTGCTCTAAAACACAGACTTGAGAAGACCCAAACATATCTGTTTCCTTAGATTAATAATGACAAATTACAAAATGCTTCAAACTGTACCATTAGGTCCCACACATTTTTCACTCAAACTGTGGGGACGTAATAATCTCCACCTAATCATATCGTCCACTTTGAATGTGGCCCTGCAATGGAGCAAAAGACACACAGAAAGTTTTTGTGCAGAGGAAGATAAGCCTTACTTATTGGTCCAAATTGTAATGATTGGCCCTTAAAGGGAAGGATTTTGTGAAGTTGCCAGCTACCAGAAGTGATAATGGAGTTAGTGTGTGACAGCATTTCCTTTCCCTCACCATCTCATTTGGGTGGCTATGTTTCACACAGTCTCAAGCAGCGTTTTGAACTGACAGCAAAAAAAAAAAAAAAGATTTGTTGACATTTCCAGAGATATGTAATTCTGTTTATCTTCTGTGGTCATGTGCTTCACATGCTAGGTTCCACATTATTTTGTGTAAGATTTTTGGATCTTTTCCAAATCCTGGTTTCATCTGTTGAAGCAGATTGTTCTGGAGGTTGAAGATGATTGGGTTGTAATGTTGTAAGTGATGTTGCCATTTTTGCTTTTGAACCAAAACATATTTTCCTGGCAACCTTTCCACACACGTCAAGCTGCTTCAGTGGTAGTTTTTGTGCTTTTACAGTCACACACCTTAATATTTAAACTCCTAACTGAGGCTTATAGAATGTGGGATGAAACTCCTTAATCTCAAAGTATTTCACAGTGTGACCTTGGGTGAAACTTACTGGAGTGTCCACTCCTTAGATGATCAGCAGCTGTTTTAAATGTCCATTTGTGAATAGCTGTCATGAACTTGAAATTGTTTAGATATGGCCATTTTAGATTTATGGCCACCAATAGTGATGTCTGATGATAGATATAAAAAGTGTAGTTATTTTGATTGTAGACCTTTTTATAAACTGATGTGGACCGAAACCATTTAGCTCTAAAAGGAGTGGTCATCAGCTTCAACAGCCTACTGCTGAAGTGACTCTGTTGGCATCGTTTCAATAAACAATAGTAGTAACAGAGAGTGACTCAAAGGAATTCAATCATTTTTGACCGGTGAAGCTGCAGTTAAATGTTATTGTTTCAGTGCTATTCGAATGTAATAAGATTGTTTTCTCTCTGGCTAGCCTTGCCCTGCCCAGTGGAGATCATGTTCATAGTGGACAGTACAGAGAATGCCCAACCTGTGCTGTTTGAGCAACAGAAGACATTCATCCTGCGCTTCAGCACCAAGCTCATGCAGCTTCACCCTGCAGGCTGGCGTCTGCGCCTGCGCCTTGCTGCCCTGCAGTACAGCAGCAAAGTATCAGTAGAGCATAACTTCAGAGACTGGCAGGACATGGATGTCTTCCAGAGTCGGGTGGCCTCAATGACCTTCATTGGCCATGGGTCATACTCTGCCTATGCCATCACCAATGCCACCAAGGTATTCAGGCAGGAGACGTCCCCCAGTGGTCTCAGGGTGGCGCTGCTCATGACGGATGGAAGAGACCACCCTCGCAGCCCCAGTGCCATCACAGCCGCTGCAGAGGCCAAACAGCACAACATCAGGGTGTTTACCATCAGGCTGTCTGCGCTGCCCAGCCCAGATACCATGGGAACACAGCTACGATCCATTGCCAGTGCCCCCCCACAGCAGTATGTGCTCAGTTTCTCTGACAGCCAGCTTGATGAAAAACTCTTCAGTGAAATAGTGAGTAAATTTTCTGTGGTGTAGAGGTCCAGCTCTGTTCTTGTTCCATCACAAGTACTATGATTTTATTCATATTTCCATTTTTTAAAGGACAGGTATTCAGATATTTTTTTCCTTCTTGCAGAATACAGTTGTTACAACAGGGGTAAGTAACATTAGCTCTCAGATTATACATATTTTTCAGTCAGAGACTCTTTGCATCTTTGATTACTATATATTTACAATATATTTACAGTGTGTCGGTTAAGATGTGTTCCCTGTATCTTTATTTCAGTGCCCACAGCCAAAGAACTGTAGGTGTGAGAAGGGGGAGAGGGGTCGCCCTGGCAGTATAGTAAGTATGCTGTCGTTGACATGTATCACACTAAGTAGGTTAGGGGCATTTCTGCATGCCGCATGATCTTAAGGTCTTTGTAAACTAATATATAGAGAAGCATCGCCTAGTTATGGTTTAGTATTCCACATTACCCTGAGATTGTCTGCTCTGCACTGACTGTCTATATGTTGGATTTGAAGATTTTTTATTTTGATCTTTAAAATTATAAATGATTTTTTTATTTAATAGAACTTATAAACGAGCATATCTCCAGAAGAAGACACACCAGTGGCTTCTGGACAGGACATCTTGTGACCAGAGTGTTGTGTTGTTGCTCCAGAACTCTGGAACTAGCTCCCTTTTATTGTGAGAATGCCTAATACTTTATGTGAGGATTATGGTTTTCTAGTACAAGTTGATTGATAAATTCAGTCATCTGGTGTCATGTTTTTCCCTTTATTGGTTAATTAGTCCCTGTGTTATCGTGTTGTACCTTTGATTGTACCGGCTCTGTCGTGTTCCCTCGTTGTTCCTGCGTGTTTTTAATCTCTAGTTTTGTGCTCCGTCTTTGCTGGGTCCTTAACAGTTGTTTGAGTTTATCTGAGTCTTGGACATTCAGCTTTCTGTGCTACCTGTTCTCAACACATTGTGTCAGATCCTGCTCATAGTTTGACATTAAAGAAGGAAGTTAGTTAAAGAAGGAAGTTATAGAAGAGTTGCTGTTCTTCTATAAGACAACAAGTCATGACACTTTAAATGTTTTTAAGAATTTTTAAATCCTCATCTTTTCAAGGTAGCTTTTTATTCCAGTTGAGCAAATATTGTCAGGCTGTGCTTTTCATTAATGCTATATTTATGTTTTCTGTCTTTAGTCTAATTGATTGTTCTTAATGTTTTCTGCTCAGCACTTTGGTCACTAGATGTTGATTGATTGATTGATTGATTGATTGATTGATTGATTGATTGATTGATTGATTGATTGATTGATTGATTGATTGATCAGCACCCATGAGAGTTAGCTTTTTCCTTTTATCTGAAGGTGGGTAAAGATGGTTCTGTCAGTCTAGCCCAGCTGTTTGAGAAAATGTATTGGTTTAGATATGTTCCATGGTGTCTAAGCTGTCATATATTAGCATATATGATCAATAAAACAACAATCAAATTGACCTGCAGCATGAATGAATGATGATCAATATGCCATGAGCTCCAAAATCCTGTTAGGTTTACCTAATGTGTAGCCAGAGAATGAATCTGTTGGCCTGGCTGATGCTTTTAAATGCAACTAGTTCTGTAGTAGCTTTACGGCCCAGTCTGCAGGTGACTTCATGTTCTTTAGAAAAGGGTTTTAGTCAGATATTCTCTCATTCTCAATAGAAATTCTGGTGGTCTGATTGCAGGTGCAGCTATTTGATTCTAATACACTTCAAGTGAATGATGTTAAATTATGGGACATTATGTCCAGACCGCAAGCGTAGCAGGTTGTTAGTGGGTTGAATTTATTAGAGGCAGTACTGAAGAGAAATGTTTGTAAAGAAAGTTCAGTAATGGGGGATAAACCATGAGCAAAGCTCCAGCTTGTGTTGGAGACAAGTCACAGTCAGGTCACTGATTTAAATGTACTTTTCACCATGTGTACATTAGACCTGCGGTTCTTCCTATCATACTGTTATTATTTTGATTCACCCTGCCTTGTTAGTTTCTGTTCTCAGGACTGGTATATGCTTTTGCTACAACTAAAGTCTGTACACCATTTGCTATACTTTGTAGTGTGTGGAACCAAATATACAAATGTAGAAAAATTCAGCCCATATGTTTTAGAGTGTGAACTGAAGCTGAACAAAAGTTGAGATTACTTTGAAAAAGCAGTGAAATATCCCTTTAGTCAAGTTTCACATTGGAGCCATACTTAATGCCATTTTATTCACTTATTTATTTATGGATTTGCAACAGAACTGAGATGGTGTTTGATTAGCAAGCATGACTTGTTAGATCTTATTTAAGCTCTACGTTTCAGAGGATAAAGGGAATGTCACATATCTGTCCTCCTGGTGCAGAACTCAGTTTAAATACATTGGGAGGGTCTGATTTATTAAAAAACTATATACATTTAATAATAGCAGTCCAAAACAGAGGCAGCTGACTGCTGTCCATTGCTGTCCATTGCTGCACAGTGTGATTCCCAGAGATTCATATCCCAAGTATAGGTGTACTCTGCTTATTGTGGTGCTATGTATTCAAGACATGTTGCAGTCCTCTCCTCTCCTCCAAGCTGGACTACTGCGATGCTCCCCTTGGTGGCAGGAGCATTCAGAGGGTCCAGCATATCTAGAGCAGTACCAGCAGGATGCTGACCAGGGAACACAGATGACCCAACCACCGCCATCCTCCACTCTGTCCACTGGCTCCTGTTACACATGAGGACTCAACACAAACTGTCTTCTCACATACAAATGCCTATATGGCAAGGCACCATTCTACATTAGGGATCTCATCAAATTTCCAACCACGAGAAACTTTCTTCATTCCAAAGACACTCACTGTTGGATGGTTCTAATATTACAGACTGGGATCCAGTGATCCAGTGATCCCAGTGTGTTTTTTCCTTTGCCTGTTCATCATTGGTGGACATCTCCACCATGCTTCCATTTTCAATGCTCCTATGTTTCAATAATACCAGGACAAATGATAAGTATGTTTTGCAGTCTGGAGTTCTTGGCTGCATAACTGATTCTTTTCTTTGATTCAGGGGAAACCAGGTAAGACAGGTTTGGATGGTGCTCCAGGTCCAAAGGGGTCTCAGGTAAAGTTTTACCTGGCGTAATTTTCTTTTGTTTATTAGCTGGATCAATCGATGAAGAGTTGTTTGATGGGTTGTTTTGTTTGAATTTGTTGAATTCAGGGTGAACCTGGTACTAATGGGCATCCAGGAATCTCGGGTCTTCAGGTATTTCAAAAATATTTCAATCTTCTCCTGCTACTTTACTATGGTGGCATTACTAGCTAGAAGATCTAATGTTCACTGGTCAGAACATCAATTCTGACCATTTGACACATGGTAAATTAATTGAATTTATTTAGTGGTTTTCTTTTCTGCTGACCACTCAATGCTTTTAACCAATCACACTAACAAAAAACACACACTCACACACCAATCCACAGATCAGTAGGCAACCTGATGTTAAGTGTCTTAACCAGGAGTACAATGACTGTAGGTTAAAGCAAAATCAATTTCAGACTGCAAGACGATCGCTCTTCCAACTAAGCCACAGTTGGCCCATGATGTTTCTTTTGCCTTGTTACATGATGTGGTAACACTTTATTTGAAGGTGTGTACATAAGACTGACATGACACTGTCATACACATGACATAACACCTGTCATGAACATGAAGCAGTCTGTATGAATGTTTATGACTGTTGTCATGAAGTGTCATTCAGTAAATAATGACACTTTTAATGCAGTTTCTCTAAAAGTTGTATTAAAAGTCCATTAAAAGTGCCACTTTGCATGATTTTATAAATAATGACAATTTAATGCAAAGTTGGCATTTTGACACTTCATGACAACTGTCAAACATTCATTAAGACTCCATGTTCATGACAGGTGTTACGTCATGTTTATGACAGTGTCACACCAGTCTTATTTACACCCCTTCAAATAAAGTGTTACCCATGATGCTCTTGTTCCTGGACTGTTCAAAAAGTTACCATGTTTTATGATGTCTTAATGACCACTGACCACTTCTTAAGCAAGCTCTGCACTGATGGCCACAATGTTGTATTGAACATTCTTCAAGAACAGACCATTCAGATGCTCATAGGAGCCTTTTGGACTTTCAAAGTCATCTGCACATCAATTAAACCCTCACCATAAAGTTCCTGATGGTCCAGGATTTCAGGTGCAATAATATCAGCAGGATTTTATTTTGTTAACACAAGTAGGCAATTGTTTTAAGCACATTTATTCCTGTTCATTTTCAAATTTTTTCTATTTATTTATACATCATCAATAATTCACAACAGAAGTCTGCTCTGACAGCAGTGAGAACTTTCAACAAAAAACTGAAGCTACAAAGTTTGAAGCACAACATCTGTGTGACTGCCAGCTACTGTCAGTGCCTGAGTAGAACTTAGACACTGACAGTAGCTGGTAAGAAACACCAGACCAAAAGAAGGATTTGGATGACCCAACTCTTGGCCCAGAGCCATCTGGGAATCTGCCTGCTCCTGACAGCAGCTTCTAGCTCTGGACATTTCATAACTCCTCCTGACTCAAGTTAAACTCTGAGCCACAAAAGTCTTGGTTGTGGTTTGCCTCCTACTCTGACATGTACAACTGAACTACACCAAATGTAAAAGAGGATATTTTCTGTTGAAGCAGTGTCAAGAAAGGCAGCGTTTTTCTTTCAAGGTTAGCATAGCATATTCATACCTTCATTCGTCCCTCTTTGAGGTGGCGGGTGAAAAGAATCATGGTATGAAATTGTAACTGCATTAACATAATATTAGGTTTAAATTCAGTCAACACTTCAGACCCCTTAGTACAATCCAAGTCTGAGACAAACCTGGCTAAGAAAACAACAATAACTCAGTAGTTACGGATGTTTTGTTGAAAGATCAGATTATAATGTACACAAATATTCCACCAGTATAACCATTTAGCCATTTTCGGGTTGAATTTACAATGTGTAAAACTTGTTAAAATGTTCTGAGCCTCTGTTAACCTTCCACAAGTCTGACAATTCACTTAATTTCTTGCAAATTCAGTGGTATATGTGTCCACTACAGTTCAAGGAACTGGTAATAACATTAAAGGATATTACTTCAGGAAATCTGAACTACTGCAATGTTTAATGATAATGTGGCTTGTACAATATGATGAACGAATAACGTTAAGCTGGTTCTTTTGACAGGGGAGACCTGGAAGGAAAGGTGAAAAGGTATGCATTTCTAATTAACGTATTCATGGAAAATTTTGACTGGAACTATGTGATGCATATTTCTTCATTACAAACAAAAAAAGCACATTTTGGGTGCATTTGTTTGCAGCTATGTCATGTTTTAATCAATGGCTTCCCATCATAAACAAATAAGTTCCACATGTAGACAGTTGTAACCAAAAAGCGTCAGCGCAACCCAGCGTCAGTGTCTGGGTTCAACAGATGTGTTCTCTCCTCTGCTGTCTCTGTTCATCTTCCAGGGGGAACGAGGCGAATTTGGAGCTTTTGGTGCAAAAGGAGGAAAAGTAGGAATTATTATTGTGTTACATCAATAAACTGTTATGATAAAGACTGAAGTGCAAGGAAAACTGAGATATTGTTTTGTTTCTCCACAGGGTCTGGCTGGACCTGCTGGATTAGCAGGCCGTAAAGGAGAGGAGGTGATGTCTAAATAATGTTATTACTTTGATTAACAATCTTTACACATGGTTGCAAACTATTAATAATCAATCCAGTACATTCCAGAGTTGTGACTCCTGGACATTGAATTTAAGCAGGGTTTGTTGATATACTTAATAATGAACAACCATTGGATTTAAATGGAGTTAATAAAAATAAAAGTAATACTTTCTTTCGAATTGAGTTGTGTCATTGTTATCTAAACAAAGCCCTAGATCACTGTTCTGTGATTTTCTCAGATGTTTTGTATTTTCAGCTGAGCACAGTGAAAAAAGCAGACTTATGATAATAAAACAGGTAATCTAACTATGTTATTACCCAAATTGATCCAGTGCATTTCTGTGGAACTACAGATCGGTAGAAAGACCAGGCCGAAGGATAAGGTCTGTATTACAAACAAAAAGAGAGGGAAAAAATACAATGACATCTAGAGCAATAATGACATGTACATACAGTTAAAAACAGTATTTTTTGTTGTCTGACAAGAACTGTTGTAATGCACAGCTCCTTACCATGTGTACCAAGAGTCTACAGAGGCTCCAATATGTCCAAAACTCTGCAGTTAGTGTGTGAACATGTGAACACTAATGTGTCCTGCCCTTCACTCATTTCACTGGCTTTGCATCTCCCTCCTCACTCATGTATGTATGGAAATTCTCCGCCTCACCTCTAAGAACCTCTCCCCCTATAAAACACACCATTGCCTGCATCCAGAACCTGACTGGGCCCCATGGGGACAGAGCTTTCTGTCCCGCTGGTTCTCGTCTGTGGAACGACCTTCTTGATACGTTGAAGGCACCACAAGCCACAGAGCGCTTAGAAAAAGGACTAAAGACATTTCTATAGTAAAACATATAGATCTTTGAAAAAATTTTTAAGACCTGTCTGTAAACATTTTCATATTTTGATCATCTAGCATGCAGTACAAATAAAATGTACTATTATTAAAACTCAGCATGTTAAAAGTTAGAGTATAAGACATGACTTCCTGGACTCCTGGCAGTCATTGAAGCAACAATGAATTGATCTGTATACTAAAAATATTCCAAGGTCAAATGAAACTAGGTCAGCAAAAATGTCCCCAACCAAACTGAGTAAAGATGTTGCTATGTCATTGTTCCTTGTCTTCATGCAGACAAGGTGCTAAAGTGAAGGCTTTCTCCATAAAGCATGTTTGTCCCACAGCGAGCGACAACTGAGCAGGAAACAGACTCATTTGGTTGTGTGCAGTAATTGAAAGATTCCTGTCTGCCATGTGCGCTGCAGACTCTTAGTTCATCTCCTGCTCTGCACTTGTGGAATGTGAGATGTGGATTAGGTCTTATCCTGTTCCCAATGTAGCCTTTCTAAAGCAGGGAATCCAAGCTTCCAATGTTTAGTTGGGGGTCTTTGAGCAGACTTTGTTCCAGAGGATGAGGATTTGGGCATATTATCCATTCCCTGTCTTTTTAAATGGTTGTTGCCCCTTTCAAGGTCACTGAAACAACAGGATTCATCATCACAGTTCCACAATGTTCAGTGTTAATATAGTCTGCCTCTAGTTCCCAGGACAGTCACTTACATCTGCCGCCAAAGCTTTATTTAGGTTTTTTGGTTTGATGTTCATCAAGTTTCAAGCCTAGTAGACATCTGTGGCAGAGTTATGAGAGTTTGATTTGTCTCAGTGAAAACCAGACAGAAACTTTGTTTCTACTGGTCTATTCTAACAGAGGGAAGGGGGAAGAGAAGAGCAGAGCAGACGACCAATAAACACTAGACCACTGTTTTCACAAGAAGATGTGAAAACGTTTGGATCCAAAAATCCTCTCCTAAGCGCATTAATGCTTTCAAGGATTGAAATTATTTTTAAAAAAATACATTAAATAAGAAATTAAATAATATAAAGATCACCAATTGTTCAAATAAAACCTCTTCCCAGTCATACGACTTTACTTAATACAGTCAGTAATGAACAGCTATCACAAACTTTGTTTCTGCTAAGGGACTTTTAAAGCTAGATATTGGTGGTGATCATTGTTAATAGTGAAGGAAATGTTATTACACTTATTAATGGAATTTGTGATTTAAAAAAAAGAAATAAATCCTGGATTTGGTTGTTCTGTGGAGTTTTTATATTGTATGTATGATCTGTCTGCTGCTTGACTAGAGATTCCACACTGCCCTAATTTAAAAGTGAGTGAAACCCGAACAACCCCATGTCTGCAAAACTGTCTGGTCCTGGAGGACAGAAATCGTAGCTCTCTGGTGTGGAGGTTATACCCTTCTACATCCTCCAGGTGGCAGTAATGGCTCACTTTCTAGCTTTTCTAGCAGCCAAGGCCAATAAAATCAGGAATGTGGTAGTGGGAGCATTTTATTGCTCTAATTAATGCTTATAGGGACAGCTTGTTCAAAAGGCACCTCAAAATTAAAAAATACTTTATTAATTCCAAACGGAAATTAAATAATATTACCGTGTAGAATGTCTCAATAGAAATAAAGCTGACTCATGTCGCAGTGTGTTGTGTTATGTTGTAGGTGGACTATGAGAAGCTACTGAATGAGTTTCAAGAAATGGATAGAAACAATTTAAAAGATGTGAAAAACAAATACCAGACAAAAACACCCCAAAACACCCATTTGATCAAGTTCAGTTTTGACTGAACTTGATCAAATGCACAAGAAGGAAAAAGACAGTCAGACTACGCTTCTGCACTTTATGGGTAAATTTATCGATTGTTATGTGTAATTTTGATGTCATTTGTGTTTGCGATTGAAATATTACATGAATAAATAAATTAAATTAAGCAACAAAGGTGACTTCATGTGCTACAGCTTGCAAAGAAAGTATTTCAGCATGCAATGCTTCTTGTTTTTAAATGTTTGCTTTGTTCTTTTTTCCAGGGAGACAGAGGGCCACCAGGAGACCTGGGGCCAGAGGGACCATCAGGGCCTAAAGTAGGAAAGTTATTCTAAAAGCCTTGGATACTCTGAGTTTATTTTGCTCCCAAGCTAAGATAAGATTCAAATCTTCCTGTTTTTTGTTTGAAAAGGGCGATCCAGGAACAAGGGGGACACCTGGACCTCCAGGAGAAAATGGTGTTGGCTTCCTGGGTCCCAAGGTATTTTATGGCTTCTTTCAATATTTGAATCAGAAAGCACTTAGTTATGAGGGCTGGGAACATGATCCATTCATCCATTCATCCATCCATCCATCCATCCATCCATCCATCCATCCATCCATCCATCCATCCATCCATCCATCCAT